>VZRX01009478.1:36277-130017 GCA_013398075.1 Notiomystis cincta | reverse complement strand
ATTGGCTACTTCATTTTTATCAGCCTCTATCAAAGCAAAAGTTTCCACAATCTTGCAGTCTGGAAACAAATGTTGAAAAAGTTATGAGGAACAGCTTGACAGGATCCTTCTGAGATAAATGTGTATATAAGAGAATACACACTTCAGTTATAACTTGGATGGGTATTTTCATTTCCAGCATGCTTTGGTTATTTTCTTAATATCCATCTGTTTCTGTGTTCAGTAATTTATACTTTATTTACTAGCACAAATTTAGCTCTCAGGCTCAAAAATTGGCTGTTTGCACTGTGCTATGTGGACTGCTTATGCCTTCCCCTCTCTTACCCAAGCCCTGCAAGCCAGTGTTTGGCTACATCCCAAGTGTGTGTAGGGCTCTGTTTGAGGCTTTACCTCGGTGGCAGATCCAGGAGATCAGTTGGAAAGAAACACATGCTCTGCTTTATGCATCTGTTACAGCCAGTGCACGTGAGCTGCCACAAAATCAGAAATAGACTTTTTGAGCCTTTTCATGTGTGCAGCAACTCCAGGGAGCTTCAGGAGGCATGCTAGTGTTTCAGAGTAAAGTTAGGGGGCTTCTTAGTAAATTAGAGGAAGTCAACTGAATGAGTTAAGGAAGATGCCACTTTATTTTAACATTGTTATTATTGGAGAAGTATCTGGATCCTTACAGATCCCTACAGACCCATTCAGCCCGGAAGTCATAACAGAGCTGAAAAGGTGCAAGGTTTAGTCACTCCAAGATTGCATCCTATCCCCTGGAACACCTTCTTTTCCATCCTTCTTGAATTACATTAAATATTAAACTACTTTAATGAAAGAAAATAGAGAAAAAATGAGAATTATGAAGTAATTTTCATAAGATTCTTTATCATGATGGAGATAGAAACAAATGTTTTGCTTAACATGATTAAATGGAGAATTGGATGACAGAATGTAGATATGTTGAAGGTGTTTGGTTGTAAGATTTGCAAATTATTGTCTGATTATGGACAACATCTCATTAAATCATCTGTAATATAAGCACACATTCAAATATATTGTTGAAAAGACTGGGTTCAAGAACAAACCAAACTTTTTTTATGTGCTTTAACATTGTTTTAGTAGTAGGCTTCTGAAAAAATGTCTTTTTTTTTCCTTTCTTTTTCATTACTATGAAACAATTTTTTTTTTTCTTTTTAGCTTTAGGTAAAGTCTTTTGTCTTTTTAAATTGCAAAGAAATGTTTGTTCTTACATTGCATTTAAAATATTTACCAATTCACCACTGAGGAACCTCAATTATGCTTTGTGTCAGTGGTGTGTTACTCATGGAGGAATTGCTCTGTAGCGTATTGTACATATGTAGGGCAATATGATCAAGAAAAGTGCCACTGCTGCTTACAGACAAATTTCCAAGTCTTCTGAATTGCAGTGTGTCGTATTCTATAAGAATTTCTTATAAATACATGCTTTTATTCATTTATTAAACTATTTTCAAAAACAGAAAAGCACCTAGCCTCTCATTTATACACATGGACAGTATGTGATAACATTGTTAACATTTTTATGTGTAGTCTATTCCTTTATGGAAAATATGATTGAGTGAAATAGACTGATAAAATCTTTTTTGTGTATATTACATGGTATGTGGTATGTTGCCAAGCTTGT
Source organism: Notiomystis cincta (assembly GCA_013398075.1). Classification (NCBI taxonomy): domain Eukaryota; kingdom Metazoa; phylum Chordata; class Aves; order Passeriformes; family Notiomystidae; genus Notiomystis; species Notiomystis cincta. The sequence goes on along the minus strand of VZRX01009478.1, from coordinate 128,372 downwards.
TTTTAATATATTTTAGTTCATAACAATAAGCTTTTAAGTATAGCAAGTATTTAAAAAGGAAAGTTTTAGTAACCCTTTCACTTATGAGAGATGTCATGATGCTTCAGTATTCTGCACAGTCACCTTCCCTCCTTCAGAGTTTTCATGTGAATTTCCTATTTCCCAATTGCTGCGTTTCTTGGAATGCTTACAATATAGCCTCTGTATCAAAAAACCCACAAAATTCTTGTAGCAATAAATTTCTACTGACATAATTCATCTGTGTGTGCTGGAATAAATTGCTTTCTTTTTGTGCAGCTGTTCCAGGGGATTCTTTTGGAAATGCTTGAGGTTGTTTGGCACCTTTCATGAATGCAATAGCTGTTGCTTTACTTCCATTGGCAAAACTATGCTGCTTAAAGAATACAGGAAAGCTAACATAAAGCTCTTTTAAAATAAATCTAGAAAAAGTGAACAGCTTCTACATTCTCAGCTCTCTCCCTGCCCCCATCCTCTGTTTTATTTTTTCAGTTGTCATGATTGTTTTTCTTCACCATGTGGCAAAAGGCACCTCAGAAGTCAAGCACAATTTATATTGCCAAGACAGAGCCTATAAAATGAAGCTGAACATGGCAGATTTTGAAAGAGTTGTATGTTTGCAAATGATTAGCTGTCATAATATGTTTTTCTGATTCTTTATTTTTTTTTCTGAAACTCTGGCCTAGAAAAGAAAACAAGGTGGCTTGGTCTTTCAGTGCTTGATTTGATGCCAAGTTAGAGGAAGAGTTTAGTTGCTCTCCCTTAGACTAGAAGAAATAGCTGGCATCATAACTTAATTCTAAATAACATGTTGACAACAAACACAATGAAAAAGTATTTCATGACTTTGAGTAAAGATCTTCTTTGATTCCTTAGAGTAAATGAAAGTGACTCTGAAGGTTTGGATAGACAAAATCAAGATGACAATCTGAAATTGTCATTATAGAGCCTTCTATTGCATAAGCTCAAACGGTAACTTATTAGAAAACGCCCTTTTAATTTTAATTTTGCCGAGACCTGTTTCTGAAAGTTTTTCTGAAAGAAAAAAAAAGATGGAAGAATTTTTGTCACAGCAATTGTTTTGCATCTCTAAGTCTAAACAAGTGGGAAATGACATCAGTCTGAATTTTATTTTAATGTGAGGCTTTTAAAGGTGTATTGAAAATATTTTTCAGAAAAAAGATTTGATTGAAGTTGTTCAGTGATCTATACCCAAGTGATAATTCACTTGGGTGTTTTCTTTTGAAATACCAAGAGCAGTTAATCCTCAGAAACCTGTGCCTTACGGTGTCTGATAATCTCTTCATGATGGAAAACCTGTTCAGAGAAATGTTAAAATCTGGGAACTAAAACCAAAACTCCACACTTGCAACATCCTCAGAAACAGATGATTTCCTAAGAGAATAGGAAGACTTGAGGGTGCTGGCTTTCTGTAAAATCTATGCATCCTCCAAAGTCTCCTCGACAGTAAGATGTTTCTCCTGTCAGTAACTTTTTCTGTGCTCTCCTGGAAGTCAGTATCTCCTTGGTACAGGTGGATGGAATTTGCATCTGACTTTGCCAACTGTTATGGGAGAGAGAAGCTGTAAAATCAATTGTATTAATGCTAGCTGCCTCATATTCAGTACAACCAGGAATATTGTTCTATTGTCTATGAAATGGCTTCAATGAAAAATTTGATGAGCAATTTAACATTGCAAAAAAAGAAATGTAAAAATACCAACACCGTGTCTTACCTCTTTTGGTAGTTTTCCCAGGTGGAACTTACAGTACTACAAGCAAGGTATTACGCAAGCAACTGCATTTTAAATAGCTAGGGAAAATATTTTATTTTATGTGATTTCCTGGGATGACATGTTTTATCTCCAGGAAAAATAATGCACTCAGTCATCCGAGGTGGTGCTAGGTCCAGCTGGCCTTGTGTAGTCTGTAATATATGGATGGATAACTGGTGTCACTTCGTAGCTGGCTCCTTTCTAGAGCTTGCTTACACTCATATATATTGTGGTTCTTGTTAGGGGAAGATGAATGATGTGAATACTCAGCATCTCTTAAAACATTAATAGCAAAGTTAATCAAAATATAATCAACTTGAAAGAAAGTACTTTTCAGCAGAGAGAACAGTGCCAGAAATTGTATTTAGACAACAAAGAATAGATATGGATACATGGGCAACTGAGGTTAGGGAAAAAACAAGCCAGGGAACCCAGAGTATACGTACACACACATACACACACACACACACACACACACACAAAGAATATATAAGTAATTTTGTTGTTACATCTTGCAGATAAGACCCGGGTGCATTAGTTTTGTTGTACGCTTAGAGCACACAGCACAAAGATAGATTTGAATGAGATAGTAGCAGTATAGCCTTTGCAGAACTGACACCTTTCTGGTCTTTGTGGCCAAAATACCTGCTTGAAAACCCAAATGTCCTTGCCTGGCTGTGAAGCTCACTGCACAGGGTTTTTATCACACCATTTCCTTTCAATTCCAAGCTTATTAGTTAAAATAATCTGCATAATTCCTACTTTGTACCACCATCAATGTGAAAGAATAGATATTTTAGAAATAGATCTGTATCATATAGCTTATTAATTATTTTGAGAATCTTCTCTTGAATTTGTTATACTTAATAGCTTTAGAAATTGTATAATAAAATTAATTGCTCCTTTATGGAGTGCTGTGTGGAGTGAGAGGTAGGAGACATGTAATGAAGCTTTACAAAGTCAAACATTTGAGCTGATGGAATGACGTGCTGCAGCAAGGAATCTGTGTTTACAGAAGAAAAGGATGGATACTAGGGGAAATAAAAAGCCCCTTTTAAACCTGGATTTCATCCTTGTGTCCGTCACAAGGCAATCCCAAACCTGTAGGAACCCTAAGTTGCTCAGTTGCTGTCCTTCTTAGAGCTTCTGACAAAGACCATGTGGATGACAGTGACATCCATTTACCTCCAACTGGTCACGAATCTGGGAGACAGGATAGACAGGCCAGACAGCACTTACATGTTAGGAGTCACTGTCTTATTTCTGTTTAGCTCAGGATGTTTAGGTCGGCCTGCTGCAAAGAGCTCTCAATCTTATTGTGTGTATAGGCAGCTTGGGGAACTAGAGCTTTTGCCTCTTAAATATCTGGATTTTTCTAGGTTTGAGACTCTGCAAATAGTTATTTGCCAGCAGCATGTCCAGAATTTTGTTTGGTGTTTTTGTTTTGTTTTCCTTTGGTTGTTTGGTGGGGGTTTGTTTGTTTGTTTGTTTGTTTGTTTGTTTGTTTGTTTGTTTGTAGGGTTTTGGGGGGAGGTTTTTTGGTTTTTTTGTGGTTTTTTTTTGTTTGGTTGGTTTGGTGTTTTGTTTTTTAATCTGGCAAATGTCTCAAGTCAGATAATAGCTTTTCTTAATGCTCCTTTCTATACTTTGAAAGTCTGAAGATGAAAGACTTTCAGGAAGAAGTTATTTCTGCCTTTTCACTATTTAGTTGATATTCTTGTGGAAAGCAATATTTTCAAAAGATAAAGTTAGCCAAGCACCTCCACACTGGATTTCCTTCTCTTTAATTGNTGGATTTCATCCTTGTGTCCGTCACAAGGCAATCCCAAACCTGTAGGAACCCTAAGTTGCTCAGTTGCTGTCCTTCTTAGAGCTTCTGACAAAGACCATGTGGATGACAGTGACATCCATTTACCTCCAACTGGTCACGAATCTGGGAGACAGGATAGACAGGCCAGACAGCACTTACATGTTAGGAGTCACTGTCTTATTTCTGTTTAGCTCAGGATGTTTAGGTCGGCCTGCTGCAAAGAGCTCTCAATCTTATTGTGTGTATAGGCAGCTTGGGGAACTAGAGCTTTTGCCTCTTAAATATCTGGATTTTTCTAGGTTTGAGACTCTGCAAATAGTTATTTGCCAGCAGCATGTCCAGAATTTTGTTTGGTGTTTTTGTTTTGTTTTCCTTTGGTTGTTTGGTGGGGGTTTGTTTGTTTGTTTGTTTGTTTGTTTGTTTGTTTGTTTGTTGGGTTTTGGGGGGAGGTTTTTTGGTTTTTTTGTGGGTTTTTTTTGTTTGGTTGGTTTGGTGTTTTGTTTTTTAATCTGGCAAATGTCTCAAGTCAGATAATAGCTTTTCTTAATGCTCCTTTCTATACTTTGAAAGTCTGAAGATGAAAGACTTTCAGGAAGAAGTTATTTCTGCCTTTTCACTATTTAGTTGATATTCTTGTGGAAAGCAATATTTTCAAAAGATAAAGTTAGCCAAGCACCTCCACACTGGATTTCCTTCTCTTTAATTGTCCTATCTTCTCAACATAAAACATAGAAATGTAATATTGGTTCATTTTAGGTTTTAGAGAACATGGTAATGTTTCAGATCAAACTTGAAACTTAGTTTTCCACTGCACAAAGGTAATTCTATTATTTCTTTGTGTCCTTACAAATACTTTTTAAAGACATTTCATGGCAGCCTTCAATCTAATAGTCCCTGCCTCAGCTTATGTGACTCCCTCACCAATTTACTGCTGCCTTGCTGCCAATTGTAATTGTTCAGAATGTCTGGTTGTGTTAGAGTTATTCCTGCAGTATCTTTTGGAAAAAATGAATGTTGTGACCCAAACCAGCTTATTTGAAACAAACTACTGTTTAATTCAATAGTAGGACTAATGTATATCAAGAGAAGGTGATTTTAATGCAAACAAGTATCTGTACTTGTCAGTCTTAACCCAAATACTCCATTTCTGTTAAGTGGGCTTCAGTCAGCTTCCAGACAGCCTTTGATTTTCTCCCTTTCTCTCTCCTTTTGGGACCATTTTTTCTCGCCATTCTCAGGATCTGTGGTTTCTTCATGTTTTCTCCCCCATAATTTCCTATCTGGCTTCTCTCTGTCTTGCACAATTGCAGTATTGATCTCAACATGGCCTGAGCAAATAGCACCTGCACGATTTACTGACGGAGAGAGAATGTGGCTTTAAAAAATATTTATCTGCTTTCCTGACTGCTAGCAATTATCTCTTGTTGGAATTATCTCCTTTTAGTTGCATAGCAAACACGATCATAATGATCAAAGAAATGAATGTATCTTACAACATTATTAAAATATTCTAGGCAACTTCCAGATATTTCAGAGTTGTCTTACCAAATACATTAAGATAGCACAAAGGGGCAGAATTTCATTAAACTATTGCAAACTTAGTTATTAGTAATCGTGATGGGTGATGATAATAAAAATGAAAAGGCAAAAAGAAAGGCAAAGATCTCTCAGACTTGGTCATCCTGAAGGATGTTTTTAGAGTGAACTAGTTTCTGTAACTGATAAAACAAGCTGAATTCATCTAACAGTGTGTCCACAGAGGACTTCTCAATCCAAATTAACAGGATCATAATTACACACAGCAAATTTCAGCAGAAGTCTGAAGAAAGCCTGGGAGCTGTGGTGAGGCACCTCAATCTGCTCCATCACCATGCTTCATATCTGATTCAGCAATATTAAATTGTTTCCAGGTAAAAATTAAACTCCAACAGGGACAGGAAAAAAGACATGCTAACTTTGTAGTTAATTAGCATGAAACTGAATTTAAGGAAGATAAAGGCATTTGTTTCCATATTTTTCAGACAGTTTAGGTTGCAGTAACGGGTGATCATCGCAATCCCTTGATCTTTGGATTTGAGTGGCAACTACAAACGACTTTATCTTCCTGATACATTATTTTGAAATAATACACCCAACTGTAACTCTGACATCTAAGCTCTGTTTCATAAAACTGGGCCCATGGAGATGAGCATGCTGCAGCATTAATGATGTGATTTCATGACAATGTAAGACTGCTAAGGGTGTGTAATTTTAGATTGGGAAAGCCTAAGTGAAAATTTAGATGCAACTGTGTGTAATTCTAAAATTCACCTGTCCATAAAATACACTTTGGGATAACTATAACATCTTTTCAACATATAATATTAGGTATTAAGTATTCCTGATGCTTCCTCTTAGTCTTTCCTGATACTTCCTCTTAGTCTTAACTGACAGTAAATATTCTATCTCATATATACAAATTTACCTGTGTTTCTGTTAACTCTCACTGCAAAATAATAACATAGTACAAAAGCAAGAGGCTGATTGACACGGTTACAGTTTTGAAAAATAAAATGTCAAATCAGTGATGGAAGAGCCACCTTGCAAGGCTTTGTTCGCATTGACCGTTTTAAGGTTGTCATATATAGCAAATTGTTACCTCAGCATCTTCTATAGTCATAGCATTTCGTACTCTTAAATAACAAAGCAAGGACAATCCTCTGAAACATCAATTTCAATCCCCCAAAGAGAAAGCTACTGATATAAAAGGTCAGTAAAACATGCCCTTTGCTCTGCAGCAGTGTGGGAGAGGGAAAGGTGGGAAAACAAGAAACTAATGCTCGATGTTATAGTAAAATATATGTCTTATGGACTGGAGGCACCACTCAAGGACAGTTCATGCTTAAAAAGCACCATCTGTATAAATCTGCCAGAGTCAACAAGGGGCTGACTTAGCTGTGCCACAGATAAGTGGGAGAAATAATAAACCTCTATTTTACTCCAGCTCACTGTCACTCCCTGCTGTACTTTTTTCAACACCAAAAATTCCATCAAGAGAGGCAGATAATTTTTTGTATTGTCACTTGTGTTGATTTTTCCCCTTTTTTTTTCTTTTAAGTCACATGAGAATGTTCTCCATACTCCTTCTCTCATAACAACAAATATGTGGCATTTTTAGAAGTGATTCTTGCATAAACATGCCTTGAGCAACTAATCAAAACTGTACAGTTATTCGCTTTCAGCTCCAGCCCTGAGAAGTCTTTGTACTGCATTTCTAAAGGGAACAAAATCCTGACAGGTATTCCTTAAAGGCTGAGGATCAAATGCAGATTTTCTTTTCTCCCTGCCCCAGCTTCCGCCCCCTCCTGTACCAGCACTGAGTACTGTGCATGCCAAAGAACTGATAATTGTGCCTGCGGTCCTGGGGCTTCAGCCTAAGAGAAGGAAGGCAATCACTCCTGTCTATATCCTCATTGCTGTAGAGACTTAGGAAAAAAATATGCGGGAATATTTTGGATCCAATCCAAAGTCCATTCTAGTCCATGGGAACGTTCATGTCAATCACTAGGGAGCAGCATGGACAGGGTGCTTGATGTATGTGCTGATGTCACACCTCTTAAGGCATATATTTTGTATTGTTTGGATAGCCACCGTGCGTGCCCTACTTCTGTGTGGACAGTTCAGGAACTTCCTGTGAGGGGAACTTCTATTCAGAGCATTGGCAGGTTATATGCCCCTGTCAGTAGTACCCTAGCATGGTTTTATTCATGCTCAAATCCACGAGGGTTTTTACAGAAAATGCATTGGAATTATGTATCATTGTACTTTACTTAATTGTTTATTAATGAAAATGGGAAGCTGCATATAGTTCCTGCATTTCAGACTCCATTGAAAGAGCTTTAACTCAAAAAATAGATAAAAAATTGAAGAACAGCAGACCTCATTTAAAACAACAATATTTTGGTAAAAAACAGAGTATGAATTGTATCATTAAAGGAACCAGGATATTTTATTGAGACGTTTGTATTTCCTATTTGTTAAAAAATATCATCATTTAAGAACATATTTTATTTCTATGGATCATGTCTGAACTGAGACATTTCTTCCACACCCCACAGATGAAAAGCAGGATCAAGAATAAGTTATGTAAAGGTACAGAGTAAGATCTTGCTCGTAAGTAAAAAACAATTTGTGCTTACACATAGAATTTTTTTTAATTAAAAATTTAAGTTATGATAGCTCTTTTGCAATTTTAAACTAACTCACTGTCTGAACTTATTCTTACAAACATTAAAAAATACTGTATTTTGGAAATGCCAGTATGGAGAGGATCTTTCTTTAAAATGAACTTACCAGCTTCTAGGAAACTCTTTTAAGATTTGCAAGGTTAAAGGAACATTTTTGCCATTCAAAGACACCACCACAAATATCTTTTGCATGTATATTCTGAAATTTGAAGTGAAATACTGGATTTCTGTTCATAATTTTTTTTTCTATCTCTTTCTATCTTGACAAAAAATGAATGCAGAAATTAAACATGATTTTTTGATATACACATTCTTTTCTTGTATTTTTTACTTGTTGTGGTGACCTTTGCATCTTAATTTCAAATATCTCAACTTTCCAGATATGTTGATTTTTTTTTAAACAATTCCTCAGTATTTAATTCAAATTATGGTCATGCTGTGAAACAGAAATTGTTATCCTGTATACTTTGCAGGTAGTTAAACTAAGGTGCAGGGAAATAAAGAGCTTTTATTGTAGAGGACTTTGAGGTATGAGTTTTCTTATCTTAGAGAAGTGCCTGATTCATAGGTCAGAGAGCTGCAAGCAGATGAGGAATGATGCATGAAACTCTACAGTGGGGCCAGAGGAACAGTAATAAAGAGACACTGGTACAATTGCACTTTATTGTTTTGGGGGGCTTTTTAAAGTGTTAATTATAGAATTTAAGACATGAGGAATTCTCCAAATGCTTCTGACTCCACATCACTTTGACTTTTAAAGTCACTCACATGAGTGGCTTTTTAAAGGTGCATAATAATTATTATGTATATGCAAAATGTGCAGTGTTGCCTTGGTGTGCACACTAATGCAACACTGGACCAACTTATCTATTTTAAAGGTGCTGAGCAAGTACAATTCTTTTTAGGTCTATTAGAATTTTTGGTCCTCAGTGCTCCTGATCATTACTAGCTTTTAATATTTTATCTGAAAGGTGCTTCATGTAGCAAATTGCATGGAACACACGTTACCTTAGACGTATAATGGGCTGAGACATTCCTGATGAAATTTCACAGGCTAAAAAGTGATTATGTGTTGAGGAAAAGTTTATGTAAAATGTTTCCAATTAACATACATTTTCAGAATTTTTCCATGTAATGAATAGTTTTATTATGTTTGTTGTACCATATGCAAAGCAATTATTTTGAGCTCATAAAGCACATCATTATGTAAGTTAGGAAATTATTTTTAGGGTCATTCTTTTTGTATGTCATTTACTCTATAATTCTTTAGCTATTTCTTATAATAGTTTCCTAAAAGGTTATGTGAGATTTAACCTGTCTGGCTGCCCTTAAGCCTTTTCTTTCAGAATTCCATGGCTAGACCTTAAATGATGAAGGCAGCCTCTAGGGCAAGCAGCAAGAGCTAGCCCTTGTAACAAACTCCTTCTTCTCTTTACTTGAAGGAACAGCAAAAAAATATCACCAAGGATCATCTATATCCTATTCCACAGACTCCAACACATCTTCTGATAAAATGCAGAAAGGGAATTGAAAACCAGCCAAGTTCTTTGCAGCATAATTAGCCAGCTGCCACACTCATGCTGCTCTGCTGCCACCACCAAGCAGCCCCTGCATCCCTCACTGCTCACCTTCCAGAAAACCCTCACTTATCCTCTTTTAAGGAGAAACCCTGTATTTCTGCAGGAGATAAGCATGTGGTTATTTGCTTTGCTTTATCCAGCGAGTCTTAATCATGACAGAGCTCATTACGCAGAAAGGTTTCTGACATGCAGTTTCTCTCTTCTGTCCCTAAAAGCGATTGATGAGAGCTGATGGAACTATGAAAAGTAATGGTCTTGTTTGAGGCAAAAAGAAGGAAATCAGCAAGTGAAATTTGGGGGCAGAGGAGAGAGTAAGAAAGTGAGACGAGAACAGAGGCAAGGAAAGTTGGTAGAGGATCATCCAAGGCAGAAGGCAATGAAAAGAAATAAGGTTTGTGAGGGAAACTAACAGACTGTTGAACAAAGGCTGTTGGGCAGGGAAATGGAGAAGAAGGGTAGACATGAAGCAAAGAAGCAAATAGCAAACTATGGAAAAAAGAGGACACTGTAAAAACCATTATGAGAAGGTAGTGAAATAATAGTAAGAAAGAGAAGCATTAAGAACTCAGAGATGAATATGAAAACACCATAATAAAACTGACTTTAATTTTAGTGTTTAACATACAAATAATGTGTGTGTAAACACCTCATGGGAGGATGTGAAGGAGACTGAGACATTGTCTTCCCAGTAGTGTTCAGTGCAGGAAAAGAGGCATGGGCATACTTGAAACAGGTTGTCCAAAGAGGTTTTGGAATCTCCATCCTTGGAGATATTCAAAACCTCCCTGGGCAACAGGCATCAGCTGATCCTGATGCGTGTTCTAGATGATCTCTAAATGTTGCTTCCTACTTTATAATTTCTGTAATTGTGTGGGCATTTTCAAGGGGTTGTGAGGATGGAATTACTGTTTTTCTTGCAATGTGTTAGATTTTACTTTGCAATGATTTCAGGATTTCTGCTAATAATTTGCGAGGGCCTGAAGGATACTTCAGTACCTAGACACAAAATTTGGCTTGAATTGTTGGATTTGAGGTTTTCCTCCTCTTCAAGAGTAATGGAAAAAGCCACAGATAGATAAAAAATGTATGCAGTTGCTTTTTTATTACAATAAAATCCTTTCATTTTGCCTGTGTGATAAAACCCTCAAATGTGCTTGGAGTTAAACTGATTTCCAGCCTCTGTGTAAAAATATGGTTGTGGCATTTTCTTTTTTAATTTTTTTTAACTGCACATCTTCAGTTTGTTTTAGGACACCAAAGAGATGTTGTGGTCATGGTCTGATAGTCTGTAGGTATTTTACAGGCAGTTTTGAGTTTCACAACTTTTTATGGAGATGCGCAGTTGCATAAAACCATAATTCATTTGATCCCTCTGCCACCCTATGCTTTTATTTCAGAAAGAAGGGAGTAAATAGGAAGTAATCCATGTGATTTATAAGGAAAAATATAAATGTATGGACACATACAACTATTTTTGGAAACACGTTTCATCTGTGTAGTAAGAAAATAACACTGATAGTGGTGATAAATTTTTTCCATTAATTTCAAGCTGTCTCCATTAAACTATGTTTCTTACCCAGCATATTGGCAGCATTAATTATCAAGATGTTTGTTGTAGACAGTTGCTTAGTTTGAATACCTCTTTGTTTTATTCATGACATTCCTTTCTACAATACCTGGGAACCTACACACATATTTCTATTAAAATACTGTTTAGGTAGAAGTTTCTGTGTTATAGGATACTTCAGCTTTATTTTAATTACTCTCATGGCCAAGTAGAAAGCTATTACAATGCAATTAAGATAAAACAAAGCTAAAAATAGAAGTTATTTTGGAGTGGCCTCTGCTATGACTCAATTATTACCCATAGAAAACATAAATATTTAACAAATTAATGAAAACTTTCTGAAAAAAATTGTTATAAACAATAGCAAAAGAGTTTAATAGGGGAGAAAACCAGAAACAGTAGAGCAAATTTGAATAAATTTGTTGGTTCAGAGTTTTATCTTCTGACAAGATACTCCAGCTCATTGCAGATTAGATTCTGTTCACTGTTGTCACTGCTTTATAATGCATCATAAATCATTGTTTTTCTGCAAATTCACTTTGCTTTGCTAAATATATCAGAAATTCATCTCACATTTAAGCTACATGGACTTCTCATTTCCTTCAGGAGGCTAGCATGCCTCACAGGTTCAGAGAAATTCCTGAAAACATAATGCTGCAAGCGTTAGGATCCATAACAAAGTTTGCTGTGTGTTTTTCTTACCTCAGTGATACCTTGAAATGTACAGCAGCTATGTAAGTTCAGGGAGCTGAATAAGGCTCATGAAGCATAATTGGCTCAAGCCCAGGTGCAGCAAAGCTCATTATTTCAATGGTGACTGTTTTCATGTTTAAAAGTTAACCGTGTGCTTGAGTTAGGGCTTTTAGGGATACACTGGTTACATAAAGAATGGCTTAGGTTAACATTAATATATTAGTAGCTGACAGAGAACATTACTGTCAATGATTCTGTGTATATTATTTTAAAAACAATGGAGTTAGAGATCAATTTTAGATATTATAAATGCTGCTGGACAACTAAAACAGAAACTTTTATTAATAACAAGGAGGCTGGCAGTGCACGAGAGAGAAAGCTGAGATATAGTAATGTGATCACGAACCTTATTCTCAAGGCTATATTAACTTAATCATTTAGATCTGTTTGCTTTTTTATTTGTCTGATTAGTTTTTCATTAGAAAAACTAGATAGGTGGATTTTTAGAAGATTAATTTTTGGAATGCATTACAAAAAGGCTCATTGAATAATTGACATTGCAATTTCATGAAACAGAAGTTTATGATATACTGTTTGTTTATTTCCAGAAACCCAAGATTCTAGATTGGCCATTACTTTTTATTTAGCTTAGAGTTTAGTCAGAGGTTGAATTAGAATCAGACTGGGGAAATACAACCACAGACTGAGATTTGATTCTTGTCCTTTACATATATCCATTTTAAATATTATTCCAATTTCACCATACAGCTGCCCAGGCCAATGGCACTATATTTAAATCTTAAGCATTCAGTTGAACACCTTGCAGAATCAGGGCCATTTTCAGGGCACACATTACCGTGAAATGGCTTTATTCCACATTACTCACAGGAACATTGTAATAGTAATAATTCTTCACAGATGGACTATTTTTCTTCTGCTCAAGTAACTTAAAAGATAGAGGAAACCTGAGCTAATAAAATCCCTCCAATTTCTTGGTGGTAATTAATATTACTTACAGTCATTAGGAATTTTATGTGGGAGAGGGGAGCAGATTACAACAAAATTTCTATTTATGTAAACAAGAAATGGAAAATGGGGTAGACTTTTGCAGATTATCCACTCACCCACTGATTTACCATCTGCAAAATAAGATCCTTTTTATTAAGATAAGTAAATATTATGTAAACTCCTAGTGTTCAGTATCCAAAGTATATTTTCTATAGCCAGGCAATCACAATTAATATTGGATAGCTACTTGTTTTGTAGTGTAAAGACAACCCTGAAAGTCAGGTTTGTAAAAGATTTATTTTTAGATTTAAAAATTTTCTAAGTACTGGAGAGGACATTAGCTATAAAGTTGGGTGTACAAATTATAAGTTTTTACGGTTCTTACAGTCCTGTCCATTGCTCCATAACAGAACCAGAAAGATCTGGAAATAATCCACTTGGGTTTCTCACTTTAGTCATCTCACATTCTCCTCTAGTATGATAATGTGTGACATAAATGTTTTTAGACACAGTTTGTTACTTTCATGCTTCCCTCCAGCATACAAACAAAGCCAAAATTATCTCTTGAAACCCTTGAAATACTTTATTTCATAATTTATAATTATAGCCTCTAGTTAGCTGTCTTGTATTATATTCTTTGTGGAAATTACTTAATTGTACTTTTTTTTAATAAATAATTTGGATTTATGTTGCTCTTGAGGTAAATATTTACAGTCTATTTAAGTTACAACATAAAGCTATCCCAAAAAAATTTCATTCTCTTGTATTGTCCTATTTTCTTTAAAAGCTTGTTTTCTTGGTAGTTATACAGTAAAAATCTTTAATAATTTTCCCTCTTCTGTTAATGGCAGTCTTTTGGAAAAAAAAAAGGAATTAGCTTTTTTTTCTTCTTTTTCTTTTCATTAATTTCATTTTTTTTCTAATCCAAGTCACACTCAAATATAGAAACATAATGCTATGTTCTTGCCTACTGCTAAACCAACAGAAGATGACTGTGTGCAGCGTCTGCTCTCTTTCTTCTGAAGGGTGACATAGCTTGGTCATTCTCATCTGTAAACCCAACACCCGGACACTTCCAATGCCAAAACCCAGATCCAGAAGCTCATCATAAGCTCCAGTCCCCATGTGACCCCAAACAGAACAATATCTGAGTACTGAAGCAAAAAGTAGTTGATATGTTGAGAAACGGGTTTCAAATATGAAATTTCATGGCTATCAGCACAGAAGGTTTTGGCTATCTGCACGTGTGGAGCAGAGAGTTATTTGGGGAAAAGAGAATTTCATTTGTGTGATAAATTTAATTTTTGGCATTTGTTTCCCACAGCGCTAACTTAAGCATTCCCTCTCTGTTACTTAGTCCATGCCCTTTTCTGGCTTTATATCAAACATTGTAAAAGGCTGTTCGTTTTCAAAAGAGTCTTTGAAGTGGCTATCTTCTAAAGAGCAGACAAGGATTTTTTCTGTAACCTTTAAGAAGTAAATAGAGGGCTGTGATGATCACAGAGTGAAAAACATGAATTTAGATTGACAGAAAGTAGTGCTTAAGTAAGTTATAAGAATTTGTATTTATTTATGATAATCCTACCTTGACAAAACAAATACTTGGGATAATAGCAAAGTTTTTAGGTATTGTAGGAAACAACCCTTCCTGTTAAATTTGTGATTGAGAGCTTTGAAACGGCAGAGGGATAGGCAGTTTGGAATGTAACTTTGCTCTTGGATATACTGCATGCTGATATAAATGGTACAAATAAAAGCATCTCTCCTCCTGTTTAGTTTAATAGAAAGATCTCTAAGAAGTAACTGTAGATCATTGTGTTGACTTTACAGCAAAGGAGACATTACATTCTAATGAAAAATCTGCCATGAATGACTCATAATTTGCTCAATAAGAATTTACACATGGCTGCACTTTATTGTGTTGAACAGAATGTAATCAGGCTTGATGACCTTTAAGTCCTCTTTTAGGTTAGGTATCTAAAAATGTGATCTGCACTCAGCAAGGTCTCAGAATTGCTTTCTTTACAAGGCTTTGAAATAAAAAGCTCTGCAAAGACAAAATTCATATCCAGTCTGTAGACTGGCAGTACATTTTAACATTTATTCTCAGCTTTGTGCATAACTCTGATTTTTATTTTGTTCATGTCAAATCATAATGTCTTGTATTAGTGATTAAAGAGTGCAGACTGGAGCCAAAAAATTACCGAGATAAAAACACAAAATGTTTCTCTAAGGAAAATATTTCAATAATATCAAAAATAATAAAAAATATGTCAATCATATATGAGCTGTTCAGTACTATACTTCAGCAATATACAAGATTCATTTTTAGAAGAATGTACTTTGGGATAAAATATATTGTGCTGTTGAAAATGGCAAGCTGTTTGGAAAGTGAAAAGTGGCATTCCTAGCTTTGTTGTCAAAGACAGCAGACATCCTGATGCATTTTATTACAGACTAAAAGAGAGTGAAGTTAAACTGCTGTCCTTCTTTTGTGTAGAGCATAATCTTAAACCTGTGGTATTGTTAGAACCACTGCCAGCTTTGATAAAACCAAAAGGTAAAAACTACAAATCTCCAAATTTAATTTGTGTCATGAGAAGTTTTTTCCTTAGGATGCCTGAACTGTCCTTTTAAGAAGGCCCTTTATTTCTTTGCTTCCTATTTGAGATAAAGTCTAATGGGACTGGACTCAGCTTTCCTCTTCTCCTCTGAAAGCTTAATTCCTTCTCTGCCTTGCCACAGCAGTATATTTTTCGTTAAGCAGCTGGACTGCTGTGACAGCAGGTTGCTGAGCTAGTGTGACCTCTTCCAGGAATTAAATACATATACCTGCTCAAATAAAGAGATATTCTCATGTCATTACAGAGGTGTAATTAAGGCTCTAGAAAAATAGAATGTATACTTGTTTTGTACATAATAATTATTAACAACAAAAACTCACTGTGGTCCCTTACCTTTACCCATGAGGAGCCATATATATAAATCGAGGTAAAACAGGAAAACAGCTTTGCTTGAGACCAATACTTTTGTCCAAGGTGTACTAAGATCTGCTTAATGCTTATTTCATTAATGTGAATTATAGTATCAATGAATTGAAGTGTCATAGTAATCTACAGATTGATAGATGATCATGCTACCCTGACATTCAATGTATTCATCCATTTGGCTTATAGTATTCTGGCATGTAATCACATGCAAGAAAGCCCAAACATTATATCCCTTTTAATTTTGTTCGAACTATTGTCATGAATTAGAAAGCGAGAGTTTTGTCATCTTTAATTTAAAAAAGAGCATCATCAAATGAAAATGTAAGCTAGTTAGCAAAGTAAGAATGGAAACTATCCAAACGTAATAAAATTTCAGGGTTTTCTTTAAAATACAAAATTGAGCTGAAATTTTATAAAAAAAGGTTCTTTCAGCCTTAACTAGATGCTCAATAATATAGTTGTGATGATTTGATCAGCCTGATTTCAGATTAATATTTCCAGCACTCTCAAGAAGCAAAAAAACAGGAATCCAAACTTCTCTTTTAGCTGTCGGTTTCACTTATTCATCCTTGAGCCAGAAAAAAATCTAATTACTTGTTATTTTTCAAGCTGGACATTAGCAGACATGTAGGTATCTAATTCTGACCCATGCAAACACACATTTTATTACGTGTTGAAATTTCTGGTAGGAGATTTCTTGCCTGCCCCTCTTTACTTCATATTGTTCACCTGATCTCTATTCTTAGCATTGTGGCCAAGAGGATTTGTGTAAGTTTTCAGATCATTCAGATAATTTGTTTTCAGACATTTTCCCCTATGTTGGTAATGCCACTTTTCATTCCCATTATTATACCTTATTTAATAAGCCTCTATTAGGATTCAAACACTTATTTATTTCCTCTATGAACATGTGCTAAAGATATATCACTGCTATAATTATTTTGATTATGAGTCAGATTTACCCTGACTTCATATCTCCTGAAAAGGTACAAACAATATCAGCAGTTGTTTTAATGAAAAAGAACTCTTCAATAATTGTTACATCAAAACCAGCAAAGCAAAATCAGTTCTCTTCTATCAGGAAGGAATAGATTCCTCTCCCCTAAGCTTATATATTTATGACGCAGAATTGGAATTCACTCTATGTTGTGGTAAAAAGGAATAGACAATTTCAGGACACAAATCATCTGACCTGTGCTAGACATTTACTTGAGAATAAGATGATCCAACTCTGAAAATACATATTTTTCTCCATTATAAAGAGAACATAGGCAATCTTGCTCACACATAAATGTCTGTATTTACTTAAATAAATACCTCTGAAGATGTCTCTGGACCAGGCTTTCAAAGATAGAATAGGGGTCTGAATGTCACTGGAACTGTGACATCACAATTTCCACAGTGGGTCTTTGCCATCGTAGTTGCATAACCCTTCCAAAACTAAGTCTAAAATATCTAAAGCCTGAATCTCTTGTCTCAGTATAGACAATTGGTGTTAATGTAGGAAAAAATATTGCCTCATTCACTGGTGGCACTTTAAAAGGGTAAATAGGGAGTGGAAATATGCTTAACATGCTTAGTAGTTTCCGTATTTTGGATAAATACCAAGAAATAAAGTAGCTCGTTTGCATAAATATTATTGAAGTCAAATAAAGACAGTCGTGGCTGGGTGAATCCATCATGTCATTTACCTTGTTCAGAATTACAAAGCTTGCTTCAGATAAAACAAAATATGTGGAATGCTGATGGATGTGTACAGGGTTTTCTTTAGGTCTATGTACCGTGAGTTATAACATACAGATTATTAAAAATGGAGGCTAGTTTTGTATCTTTATTATAGTAATTTATTAGGTGCCACAAAGAAGATTATGAAGGCTTTCTGTCCTTTAGCATATGGTCACAATCTTACAATTGGTAAACTAACTGAGCTATGTTGGCTAGGTTTTCTCCTCATTTTCATATTAAAACCAAATATTAGTCACCTGTCTCACTGACACTGAGTCATTTCCATTTTGCTGACTAAACCTGCAGATCTAACTTCATTGGGTTTGCATAGCCACAATGTTCTTTTCTATTTAAAGGTACTTAAATGAGCCATAAACTGAGTTTCAGCTTCCTTGACTGCTTTAAACAGGAAGTGCTTTCTTTGTGTTTTTTAATTCTGAGTAATTTTCATGTAACTGCTTTAACCAATTCATGTGGGAGCACCCTGAGAACAGTTGAGGATATAGTGTTGTCTGGACTTACTACCAGAAAAGAATTGTGCATCTTCCCAGTGATAATGCTGACAGCCCTCAGTATCTGATTAAAAATACAGATGTGACTAACTAGTGTGTACCTTGTCCATGTTCCCTATTCTCCACCAGCAAAGATGCCACCTAAGTGTAGCCATTGGCATTTGCAGAGTCCAGAGCCCCAGCTCTTGATTGCCTCAGCTTTTACCTGCAATAGCCTAGATGGCTTCTTCTCCCTAGCTTGCAAGTGAATCCAGGTGCTGTCTCAGCACACAGGGCCAAGCCTTTATCCTGTAGTTTTAGCACTCAGCAAGGGTCCACCAACAGCCCTATCAGTGACCTGTGCCTCCAGCTGGCAGTCGCCCTTCTGCTTTGGGAGCTCAGCTGCATCTGATATATGACCATTAGTGGTAATCCTGCTCACCTGTTATGTGGTGATCCTGGGCCTGTGTTCTGCCTCAGTCTGTAACGGAAACTGCTGAAAGAAGTATTGAGGGAGAGTTCTCTTACTGTTGTGCAATGATGAAGTTTGATGGTGGCTATCTACTATATCCAAAGGCTGTTTACGGTCCCTTTCTTATCCTGGAAAGAGAAGAGCAGTGCTTCTAGTGAATGATTTTTATTTTTTTTTTTTTCTTACCTGTTTCTCTGCAGTGCTCTGGACAGATAAAACTTCATAAGCCTTGAATTACAAAATCCAGACACTTGAATGTTTCTGATTTTTATTTTTTTTTCCTACTGGAATTTTTAGAAATCTCCTGTTGGAACATACTTCTTTCTAATTCTGCTTAATTATCCCTTCCTTATTTCTTCTTGTGAACCACCAAAGGCCTTCTCTGGGAAACCAAAAACCAAAAAAGAGAAAAATATGAAATAAAAACAACCCCAAAACTGGAACCTTTGACAACTATCTCTGAGTACCATTCAGGTTTGTGCTACATGTTTTTATTCAGGCTTCGCTTTGCACAGGAATGTCTATTTATTAATCTACAGTATTTAAAGAAGATAATTTTTTTTTAAGAAGATAATTTTCTTTTGTTTGTCCTAAAGAAATATTTGGGAATCATGTCTTCAGTTCATTAAAATAAGTTTATCCCGATAAATTGAAACTCAATATGTCATATCTTAAAATCCTCCCTTTCAGCTTACACCTTTTTTCTTTTGGGCGAAACTACTTAATACAAGATGTGCTGAGGGATTACATGACTTGAGGGAATTTAAATCCAACTAACATCAAAGATATATCTCCTCTTCTTCTTGCTGTTTCTCTATTTATTTATATTTCCATGGCTGTGTGCGTGTTCAATCAAAAATAGCAGCATTCAGGTATAGAGTACAAATATTCAGTAGCTGATTAGTGCAGTATTTAAAGAAAAAGTTCAGCCAGTTAATATCTGTGATGTTCTCGGCAGGAACCAGACAACTGGAATCGCTGATAGGAGTCAAGAAAAAAAGTGAAGTTAATAATTTGTAGATATTTACACCTTTTCTGGTTTCTTTCACGGTACAAAGGCATTAGTGAAAGTGACAGAAACGAGTTATGAGCCATGTAAATGGGCTATCTGGAGGGATTTAATCTCACTTGGGTCATGGAGTTGAATTCTCTGGGAATTGGTGTTACCGTGATAGGCTGTATCTGAAGGCCTGGAGTGCAGAGATAAGACATTAAGTCCAGCTGGAATTAGAAGCAATAGAATTAACGGGATTGTAATGTTGTAAACCTTTTGGTTCAGATCCTGAAATGCCTCTAGATGGTAGTTCAAATCTCTTCCAGATGGAGGTTTGGCTCTGGGACCTATATGCAAGGCAAACATTTGCAATGTCAAGGACTATTTTTTAGGAGCATGCACAGTGAAATCAGCCTTACATGGCTCAGCATGCTTGTTGTTGTTGTTCAGTCCCACGTTTCCTTAATACGGTGGTGAGGATAGTTTACTTGTTTCAAAAGGCTGATTGTCTACTTCACTGCCACTCACATGCATGTTTGTTGTTATTTCTTTTAAAGGGAGGCTAGGAAAGTGTTTGAAAGGTCATTGCTTTTATAATGGATGAGACAAAGCTGGATAGAGCTGGCATATGCATATCAATATGAGATAATGGAGATTGCTATAATGGAAAACGTAAAATATCTATAAATGAGCTATTAAGGGCTGGGGATTTTGTTGTGGTTTTCTTTTTTGTTGTTGCTGCTGTTATTTCCCCTCCCACCTTGAGAAGGCTTTCCAAGGAAATGCTTTAAAATAGTGAATGCATGGACACTTAACAACATGTGCATAATTTTTGAAATGCACAGCGGGTTTTTGTGATCATACAGCATAATTAGTCAGAAGTGACAATGCATAAGTTGATAAATTAATCCTATGCTTACATTAAAGATGAGAAGTTAATTGCAAAGTATGATTTTAAAAGACAAGTTTTTCTGAGCTTAAAAGGAAGCAGTTTCCCCCAGTGTAATAGGAAACACAATCTCTAAGTCTGCTGAAGAGAAATAAAATTAAAAATTAAAATTACAGAGAATACTGATTAAGGAATTTATTTTTTTTCTAAGATCTGGGTAGAGAACAAATCCTTCTTCTGATTTCATTGAAAAATATAATTTTATAACAACAGCCAGTAGGACTACTTCAAAGTTTCATTGCTGTAATAACTTTTATTTTTAAATCAATGCTCTTATTAATATTTTTTTAGTTTAATGCTGAATTTAAAGTTATGCTAAATTTAAAAGGGAAGATTTCTCAATAGCTCTGAGGCAATATGAAGGAAATTACTCTATTATGGATTTAGAAAATGGTGGGACAAGAGAGAAAGTCTCTACTACAGCCCCTCAGTAGACGAGTGAGAACTCTGAACAGAAACCTCTTTTTTCAAATCCCAGCTATTTCTGTTAGATATTGGACTACAAACACTTTCCTCAATACAATTATTTGATTACTAAAAAAATCGCATTCTTGTCTTTCCTGTTTGTAATAGGATTTTGTTCTTTGCTTTTGCGACCCTTTATCTCAAAGGAGTTACACCCAAGGGGAATTTGTCCAGTGCAGCACACAGATATTTGCACAGTGTAATTAAATGCCTGTGAATAGTTATCATGCATAAATGTCCATCTATAGCCCATGTGGTGGGAGAAACAATGCACTAGAGAATAAGGTTTATTTTCAAAAGTATTTTTCTGCCTGAGGAAGCTGGGAAGAATTTAGCAGGAAAGAGCTCAGGAACTGGAGAGCTTAAGTGTGTGTTCTTTATTTTGCTTAAAATTTTAAGGTGTGAATTGTTTTGGATTTTGTTTTTCTTTTTCAGATCTAAAGATTTTTTTTCTTTTTTCAGATCTAAATCCCAGTAACTTCAGAATGTTTCTTTGGTGTTCCATCAGTGTGGAAAATTATAGAAATTCTATACGAGGGAAAATTTGTGACCTTCTATTGGTAATTTGGAAATTGTCCAAATGGAATTAATGGAAGAAAATAGGCATGAATTAAAAGGAGGGTACATAACACTGATGTGTAAAATAGCAGTCTTACTCGTGTATATTAGAGTCCTTTTTATTTATTATGTACTATTTTACTGATTTTTTTTTACTCATACTGGCATTCCCCATCAGTAAAGCTATGAGAAGAGACATTAGATCCTTATTAATTTATTGCTCCCCTTATCCTTCCCCCCCACCCCCACCCCAAAGATTCGCAACTTTGTGTGGCATCCTTTTGGTAGCTTTTTAAAAAATTCTAGGTGTTGACAAGTAAAAGACCTCATAATTTGAGGGATGAAGAAAAAAAAAGCTATACAAATTGATGAATTACTTTATTTCCCTCTTATCCAAAACAGATTCAGTGTATTTGACCCTTTTGGTTTTCATCAGAGTTGTTCATTATGTACCATCTGGTATTAATTTTTGCACCAAGGAGGTAATCCACTAAGATTTCATGGGTAGAGATTGCACACTATAAAGGTTATGGGTTTACATATGCTTTATCTCTGTGAAGAGAAGGCACTGCCTTAAATTATAATTATTATCTTTACAGAGTTGCAGTTCTGGGCTATTAGTTCCTCTGCAGACATAGGGTCTGTTCAGACCAGACCAAAATTTGAAATAAAGATGGACAGCTTGTCCCATATATAGGGACTGAGTCTCCAAGAAATATGTGAGAGCTGGAATGACAGAACAGAGTGATAAAGAACAGTTATGCATGTGTGTGTGTGTGTATTTGAGGAAGCTCTGCCTGGTTTACTAATATATACTGTACTCCACATCTATGTTCTGATTAAAGTGCCAGTTCTAGATGCTTTTCATTATCATAACTGAATTTGTTAGAGCTAATCCAGATGATGACAAATGAATAAAAAGTGCTGATTAGGCCACTGCCATAGGCACTGAACTATGAATTAATGATATTAACTCCGGTTAATCAATTTTATTTGTTGTCACGGTTTATACTGAGCCATAAGCAAAGAAAACATAGCAGTGATAGTTAAAATGTTACTATAAAGTGCCAAACATTTAAATAATATATCTGTTTTCTTTCCACGTGACAAAAGAAATAGTGAATGAGATTGCAATAAAAGGGAACTCTGTCTTCAGAATAAAATGTATTAAAGTCTCTGGAAATGCAAATAAGTTTGAAATTACTGTCATGCCAGTGTAGAAGTACCCTGATTTTACATCTGAAGGCCTACTCTTTTCTGAAATTATTAACATACTTGATTTTAAAGGTGGTCTTAGTCTGAAATGGATTCAGTAATTTGAATGCAAGTCATAACCTTTGTAAATGAAATACAGATATCTTGTCTACAAAACTAAAATCTTCAACTCAGGCTGTTCAGAATTCAAGGGAAATCTGAACTTCACTGTGAAATTAAATGATGTACCTTCTAGCTGATCTGTCCTGAATTATGCATTTCAAAATATCCTGATAGCAGTCACCTTTTAAAGTAACTTATTTCTATACTTTCTAATGCTTGTGAAGTGATTTCCGATGTACTATCTGAGTCTAGAGAGTTAATAATTTTATAGCAGAGTGTATCTGACTCTGTTATGTGGAAGGAAATCAGAAGCTAAACCTAGAAAAGCATGGATGAGCCTGGAACAGGATGGATGTGGGGTGGAGTTATGCCAGTGATGACCTGCTGTGTTGCACTTTAAGCCTTGTGGGTGTCTTTTCAGAACACTGGAGCACAGGGAAATTCAATGATAATGCCCCAAATCCCTCTTATTTAAGAAAATCAGCTCCTAGAATTATATAAATTATTCAGAGCAGGTGTAAAGAAATGAGGCATTTCTCCAGCTTAAAATTCTTCTACGGCTTATCCAGCAAGACATCCACAGTGATCACCTTGTATGCACAAACTAGACAAAGTTCTTACAAAATTCAGGGTTTGGAACACCCTTTAGTGTTATGCAGGGCCTCAAGAGCTTCTATTAGAAAATGGGATAGTTAATTTCAAATGCCTCTTTAGCCTGAGGTCATTTACCTTCATGGTGATTTTTGTGAGAACCATAAAGATGGCTTAACATATTTTCCAGTTGTGCCAATATGCAGAAAATCAGTCAGGAATAATTCAAAATAATTCAAGGTTCATGCAGAGAGAGAGATTAAATGGAAGAAAAGACTGTTTTTAAAAGCACTGCTTTAAGAGAAGAAAGAGTTGGCAAATTTGATACTAGATTATAGGAATATATCTCTCTGTTAATAAAACAGGTTATGCCACAAAAACGGCATGAGGGCTGGAGCACCTCCTGGTGAAAGACAGGCTGAGAGAGTCTGAGTTGTTCAGCCTGAAGATGAGAAGGCTCCAAGGAGACAGGGTTGTGGCCTTCCAATACCTAAAAGGGGTTTATAAGAAGGATGTGGACAGACTTTCTAGTAGGACCTGCTGTGACAGGGCAAGGGTAATGGTTTTACCTGGAAGAGAGGGTACATTTACATTGGAAGTAAGGAAGATGTTTTCTACAATGTGGGTGGTGAGACACTGGAATAGGCTGCCAGAGAGATGGTGGATGCCCCATCCCTGGAAACCTTAAAGGTCAGATTGGATTGGGCCCTGAGCAACCTGATCTAGTTGAAGTTGTCACTGCTTATTGCAGGGGATGTTGGAGTAGGTGGCCTTAAAAGGTCCCTTGCAACATAAAGAATGCCATGATTTAGTGAGTGGGTTGGATTAACTCCTTGCATTATATGTAGGATATCAATGACAAATGCAGGATCCTGAACTGCCTTGTACAGTCTTAATTCTTTAACGTGAATTATGTTCTCATGTAAAACGCTTAAATAATCATCTTTTCTTTTATGTGTAGTAGCAGGATGGTGTTCTAGGGGAAAAAAACCCTCTAAAAACCATGCATGCAACATAATCTTAAAGGGTTCTCAAATGAATCTGAATGATGCACTTGATGCACAGTTGCCTGTATTTCTTAATAGCTAAAATGAAGATATTTTTGTTTGTGAATACATTGGTGCATATGTAGAGTTTACAGTAACTGTAGACTTCAGAAAAAAAAAGATTTTTTTCATTTATTATACATTTTTGGAAAAAAAAGTCTTTGAAATCCTATAACCTTTCCTTTTGGAACATTGAAATATTGTTGAAATCAGTATGGTTTTGTTTTCCAGGGTTTCTGATCATGTGTAAAATCAAAAATGGATATACAGCAATCTGTTTTCCTCAGATACTGTAGTGTGTAATCTTGATTTTACAGTTTTATGTAACTGCAGTAAGTGAAAAAAATGTTTGAACACCTTATGAAGCGAGTCTCTTGCTAGTGCCCCTTTAGCTTTAGTGATTAGTTGATACATTTATTCTTAATAAAAATGTGGAATGCATTTGGGGATGGGGGGCTTTTTTTGGTTTTGTGGTTGGTTGGTTAGTTGGGGTTTTTTTAATCTGTGTGTTGTATTCTTGGGGGCTATGTGTGTCTTTCCACAGGAATGGGAGAGAGACCCTTTGGACTAAGTAAAAAGAGCAGAAATAAGGAAGCAGTAGATGACAGCTCAGAGAAGGAATGGCAGGAACATGTAGCCAAGGGCAGTATCCATTCCATGTGGATTTCCCATAGCCCAGGCAGTTGAAAGGACAGTTGTCTCTGGACATGGTGTCTAACGGTGCCTTACAGAAGCGAATCAATACGCCAAGGGCTTGTCCATGTATTACCTACAAAGGAAATGCTCTAGCTTGGTCCCTTTGCCAAAAGATTTTTAGTTTTTTAATCCTTTTCAAAAAACAAACAAAAAAACCCAACAAAACAAAAAAAAAACCTAAATTGAATGATCTGACATGTAGTTATCACATCTGAATTAATTTATTACTATGGAATATTCATGAGGCTTGGATTTTTATTTTAGATCTTTAGTTTATTGCCTTTCTTTAACTTCAGCTCATATCAGTTTAAATGACAAGGTGTCTAGTTGGCATTATTAGCAATATGTTAACTGCAGACTTTGATTTGTATATTGGCTTAGCTTAGATGTTTTATTTTTGTGTACTACTTCATTTAGTCCATATATTTCCTATGCAGATGAAGCTTATGATGTATCCAAATTACAGGACTGGCATAATCTTCTCTGCGAAAAATATATTAAGTTGCTTAAATGTTTCCGTAGCTCAAAACTTTTAGACAGAATGGTTTCACGTTTGACACGAAATTATAGTTGTAAGTGGTAAAAAACACCTTCACACAGAAAATGTTTCTTCAACTATTCCGTTCTGAGGGATTTGCCTTAAGAAATAGAAAGTTCGGGGTAATCCTGGTTTATTGTGAGTTTCAGAATCAACATTATGTTTTTGTATGGAATTTAAAATATGTTTACTGAATGTTAACGTTACCCCCCACTTCTGGAGAGCTGAAAGACATGAGGGTTTGCTGCCTGATCCTGAAAGTGCTTCACTCTGAATGGCTGACACTCCTCTGGAGCTCTCTGACTTGTAGGGTACTGATAATCTGTCCTTGCGCTGATCACTTCCCTTTAAGAATTGTGCCAAGTCCATCAGTGCCCTCAGGAGCCTGATCAGGCCCCAGCATCCCCCTCTCACCCTGCATGGAGCAACCAATGGTGCCGGGCTGCTCTTCTCTGCCTAGAAGGTCCTGCAGGACAAAATCCATGTGCTGTGGGCAGCTGCCACTTCAGAAAAAGCTGAGGCACACAGTAAATTTAATCCATGTTCTGTCAGTTTTTACAGCTTGTTACTGTGACTTGAGAGGGGAAACCATAAGAGCAGGAGGAGTGTTTTAGGAAGAGAAACAAAACAGCCTTTGCACTTTCTGATCCAGCCAAAAGTCCCCAGAGAATGCTAATTTTTGTATGTCAGCAGTTGTGGCTCAAATAACCATGAGCACATGCCAACTGGAGAGAGAAGAGGGATGAGTCTTAGAAGTTTTGATTTCTCCTGTCCGCTAACTCCTTGTCATCTGAAAAGTCACCAAAGCAGAAACAGCAACTGAAGCCACAGAGCTTTAGTCTGTTCCTGGTTACGCTGACCTCGGTGAGATCAGCTGGTGTTTACACTTGCAACTGTGGATTTTAGTTTATTTTTATAATGTTATAATTTCAATGGTCACAGTAAGTACATGGCATGTTTAGAGAATGACAGGTATTTTTTCCAATTCTCTTTTCTTCTTTCAGTCTTGCAAGAGTAGTTCATGAGATAATTTAAATGTTAGAAATCATTTGTCCCACAGATTATTTGAATGAAATTTGGTCATTTGGTTTAGGAGGTTTTACATCCACGTCTTACAGTTCTATATCTCTCATTCAAGACTGAAGTTTAGAGCAGCAGCAGGACTTCTTAGTTCAATTTTTCAGCTGCAGTTCTTGTATTTGAATTATCTTTATTCTCCTTTTGCCCCTTTTTGCTAGGAAGGACCAACCAAAATAAATGTTTAAAAGCACATTTTGAATAATTTTATTTTGCTTATATAAGAAAGCTTTTGTACTGGCAACACAATGCACATTATAAAATATTATCAGTGAAGAGATGAATCTGCAGACCTTTATCTTGGCTGTCTTATATGAGCCTTCATTATTTAGTTGAGATCCAGTAGGATGACTCTTGTAAATCCTTGTAGTATAAAGAGTATGAAAGAAAAGAAAGACCAGAACTTACTAAAAGCATCTCATTAATGTGTTTTCTTCATTTTTTAAAAGAAAGAAACCAGTGATAAGAAAGAAAAAGCAATGATCAATAAAACAACGTTATTATTTTTGCTATACTTACCTACATTTTCAGTTACAGATGTGATCCTCTCATGTTTCATTTGAAATAACTATAATGCAGGAAATGTTCATAATTGCACGTCTGTGAGCAGTTCAGCTAATTGTCAGCTACTTAATTTTGGAAGAGTTATAACTGTTGACATAAAACTGTCAATTTAATAATTAAGCTGGTCACTCTTAAAGAGAAATTTTTTCTCTAAGATCCCACTATAAGTCAAACTAGTAGGTTCAATCCTCACAAAGACTTAAAGCATGTGATTGACTTTACTTCAGTACTGTTTTTCATATAAATAAAGCTATCCATGTGCTTTATTAATTTGGTCTAATAACCAAAGTCAATAATAAGAAAAACATTCTTTCTGATGATTCTTTAATATGATGCTTAGACTGAGCAGTTAACTCTAGCCCTCCCACTCCTATTTCACAGACCTCCTTAAAACCAGCCCCAAGAACTCATTTAGGAGTCTTTTTCTATACTGTGCTCCCTGTTGTATGGGAGATTCCATGTCAAAGTCAGTCCACAGTAAATTGGTTAGATTTACCTTCAAAAATGTGTCCCCATCTGCTAGCCAGTTTGTATCAGTCTTGTCAGAAATACAAAAACATAGCTTTGGAACAAAAATTAATCTCTTGCTGATAGAAATGGTCTTTGTAGATCTGCAAAAGTTTTGGGTAAATGTTGATTACCTCAGCCTTTGTAATAAGCTTTGTGGTTAAGCAGATGATTTTGGTCACAAAAGTTGTCAATCTCACAGTTTTTCCCTTCAATAGATTATCTATCATAATAAATTTCCAAGTGTTTTAAGTAGAACATCTGTAAAAGGCTAGCAAGAACTTCCTGGCTAATTCAATAATAATCTTTTATAAGCTCTTTTTATCTTCTCTCATGATGGCTACTGTTAGACTGGGCTTTGGGAATTTGGAGAAATGCATTTTGTGCTAGATTGGATGCTGTGGCTCATAGTTTTACTTAGGAGGAAAATAATAATATCTGTATGATATTTAAGCATTTAGTAAAAATCATAGAATTATTTGGGTTGGAAGGGACCTTAAACATCATTTAGGCCCTCTGCCATGGGCTAGGACACCTCACACTAAACCGTGTTGTTCAGTGCCCCTTCCAACCTGGCCTTGAACATTTCCAGGGGTGAGGCATCCACAACATCCTTTGGCAACCTGTTCCAGTGCCTCACCACACTCATACTGAATCTAAACCTACTGTCTTTCAGCTTGAAGCCATTTCCCCTTGTCCTGTCACTACATGGTCTTGTAAAAGTCCCCGTCCATCTTTCCTGTAGGTTCCCTTCGGGTGGTGAAAGTCTGTGATTAGATCACTCACAAGTCCTCACTTCTCCAGGCTGAAAAAACCCAATTCTTTTCTCATAGGAGAGATGTGTGCTTGCCACTGGGATTCATCTTGGTTGTTACTGTGTCTGGGAGGCAGTCGTCCATCTGTACTGGCATTGGAAGCAGTGAATTGTGGTAGCTTGGTGTGGATACCACTGTTAGAGTGGCAAAATGAAATAAATTTTATTAAGTAAGCCTTGTATTTTGGGAGGCTTTTTCTGTCGTACTGTCTCAAAATGACAAAATCACGCTGAGGGTTCCCTATATAACATCTAGCTCTTCAAATACTTTCAACACAGACAAGTCAGTAGCCATAACTTTGCAGAGGAGCCTGAATGTTTGTATGGTTTGCATCAGATTTAGCACTTTTCCAGTGCCTTGTATGCTGATTTTTAAATCCTTTCAAGAACTGAAATTATTTCTTACATAACTTTAACAACCCTTCTGCATTAACAGATTTTCCTTGGCTGGGTCATTTGCTCAACATTTTAATGATTTATGCCTCTCATGTAGATAGTAGCAGGTACAAAGATGTGTTTTAATGATATTCTGCTGCATATTGTTCACTAGGGGAGAATATAAAGCAGGGAAAATACAAAGCATTGAAGACATGGATAGTTTCCAGCCTTTTAAGTGATTCAGAGTCTTTGATGAATCACTGGTTTCTATTGCTGACCTCTACTACTGACCTTTCCCTGACTTCACAGGTCAACAGTTCTGCCAGCAACCACATTTTGAATTTGTCACCCAAGATCTCTAGATGTTATTTCTGGTTTGGGGGATTTTTTTTTTTTTTTCATGTTTTTAAGAAGTTCTTGATGAAAATTTAGTTTTAGTTCTACAATACAAAATGGAATCTTGGCTGCAGGAACAAAAGACACTGAGAGCAGAGTATTCTGTACTGCCGTCTGTACTGGGCATCAGTACAACATACTGGTGGAATGTACACAGACTTCCAAGACTTCCTTCATGCATTGGGAAAAAGTCTCAGTCCTCCTTGTTCTTCATATGCTGCATAGCAGTTTCACTTGAAATTTAATATACCATTCACCAACTTTTTTCCCTATGTTTTCCCTCAGAAAGGGGAGGAACAACTGCCATATGCTCAAAGCACAGAAATTTCCCTACCTAGTTATTTGGGAAATACTCAAGTACAGGTGATGTGACTTCTTCTATTTGGTGGTGTTCTTTCTGTTTCTTTCTTTCTTCTGTCGTTTTCCCATTTATACGCCGGAAAAAGTCTTCTCTGATGTGTTTATTTTAATGCACAGCTTTCTCTGTGAGCCATTTGGCTGGGTACAAGAGGGGCAGTTGCTTTAATCTCGCAATCAGAAGGCTTTGTTCCTTTCACAGTACGTTCTTGATTAATGCAAGCTAATAATTACAAACACTAGAGCCTGCAGTGTTATAACACCACGAGTGATTGGCTGGCCTGCAGGTTGATAGGCTTTTCTTAGACTCAAGAAAGAATGATACAAAAATTGCATTTCAAAGTCTTTGTCTTGCCAGAATTCCTAATGGTATTTTGACGCAATTATAGCAATGACATTTAGTAGTACTGTCGCTACAGAAACATTAACATTTTGAATGCACAGTGTTTTTCAAGGACAAATGTCTTTTCTTCTATTTTTGTTTTGAAGGTGGAAAACTAAAATTTTCAAGCACACAAAATCTTTTGAAAGTGTGTTAGGTTAACATTAATAATAAAATATGACCATGAAGAATGCCAAAAACAGATGTGGAAAAGGAGATTTTTTTTTCCCCTCTTATTAATTAGGAAAATGAGCTGTGGAATAGGTGCTTTCTGGTTGATTGAGGTTTATTGTTCTATTCCTTTTTTTTCTCTCCACTCATCAATGCCAAACAGGCTGAAACCCATTATATTCTGCCAGTCATAATTCCTGCTGGATCAATGCCTTCTTGCACCTTAAGCATCTAACTTCTGCTAGAACAGAAAAAAAAGAAACCACTGTTGACTTAAATTTGGATCTAGTTAATGTTACCAAAAGAACTAAGACTTTCTTATGGGTTTTATGCCTATCATAAGAGTTAAAGTAACGAAGTGATGAATATTGTAGGGGGTTTTATGAAGGAAAAAAATAGGAAGTTGTTAGCTACAGTATGAATAAATAGTTGATGCTGATAGCATGGGACACTGCTCCTAGTTCCCTGTGTATATGCTCTGCCTTTAATGGAAGATGACATTTTTATTTCAAATAGTGAGCTGCTTTGTGTGCAAAGTACTCTTGTGCACATGAGAAATGTGAAGAAATGATTGCATTTCTTCACAATACAAGGGAGAGCACTGTAAGTTCATATCAAGCCATGCAGCACACTAGCTTTCTCTTGGAAATAAAAGGTGACTGCAAAATTCCTATTGTTGCTGTTAATAAATAAAATATATTCTCATATTAAGCATATTTGGAGCTGATATAGTACTAGTTGTACTGGGTAAATTCTAATGGTAGTCAACATTGCATCAATTCATCCCTATTTTGGTTTCTTTTAAAAATGCCTATTTCTAGAACCTCAACCTTATAAATGATCCTGTAGATGTTTTGGGGGTTTTTCCTAGCTTGAGAATTATTATGCCTTCTTACATTTTGCTAGTTATATATCCAGACGTGCAAACTAATGAATACTTGGAAGTTTCACCTGAAATAACTTCAGTGAAGTAAAATATTAATTCCTCTAAGAAGTTTAGTGTGAAATATTTTCTTCTTATAAAATCAAGATAATTAGTACCAGAGTTGATAATATACCTGTGAAAATGCTTCTACAAGACTCCTTTAAATTATCTTGGTGTGTATCTTGGTGTGACTATTTTTTGTGTATATGCTGGTGTAGCATCATTAACTTTTAAAGTCTCCTATTAATCACAAAAGAATGAAGTCATAGGAAAAATCATTGTCCCATGTCACCAATACCAGATTAAAAAAAAAAAAAAGGCTCTTATTGGGTTTTGGTATCTGGGTTTTTTTTATTCAAATGAGTGTTCTCCCCTATCCCCATTCCTTCTTAGATCCCAAGTTTTATAAAGCACACTTGTAGTAGCCTCCTCCCAAAAGGAAATTATGCAAGGATTATCCAAAGCTGAAAAAAACTTAACTATTGAATTTCTCTAGTTTGAAAACAAATATTTTAACAAATGTGTTAATAAATATGAGTATGAAAGAAGAGGGGTAGATGTTAAGCAAATATTAACTCAGTTGTCTTTAAAAATTCAATGAGATAGATATTATCCTTATGGATTAAAATTCCAGGCCTTAAAAGGGAAAAAAATATGACTCCCTTTAACAACTGTGTGACCAGATAATGACAGCAAGCCTAACATGCTGGGGAAAAGCAAGAGCTTGAAAGCGGAGGAATATCTATCATAATGGGACATTTAAATTGCTTTAAATAATTTAAATAATTACATAATTGTAAATTATGTAAGTATTATATCAAATCATGATCCCAAGAGTAAACTTCTAGATGCTATCAGGTTATGTTATGGAGAAATTGATCAAAGAAACCTCCAAGAGAAGGAGGACCTGGTTTATAGTGTTACTAATGAAGATCTGGTCTTTAACAGTGACAACTGCACTACTAGAAAGCCAAACAAACCCCATAGTTCCAGCCCCTTAAACATAAAAACTTGATGAGGTAAGCAAAAACCTGAAGTTTCTAACCTGCAAACAGCAAATTAAACTGCTGCTGTGTCCATTTAAACTATAACAGGAGCAGAAAGCTTACAGGTCCATTAGGTGATTGCCATAGGAAAGAAATGCTTGGAGAGTGAGGTATAGAGCTGCTTCATCCTTGGAAACAAAGAGATAGGTGCAGTATGGTAGAACCTAGAAAGTATCTACTAAAAACTCTCTGTGGACCTTAGGGTGCACATTTCAACTGCAGTTGAAATGGCAGATGAAATTCAACATATATCACTATTAAGTGATGTGCACTGGGGGAAGAAACCTCCAAATTGTATATATATGTGATGGATTTTGAGATAGACATTATACGTAGAAATAAGATCTAGGAGCTCTGATAGATAACTCCACCAAAATGATGTATTGACGCTTAGTAATCATCAGCAAGTAAATTATATTTTAATTATTATTTAGGAGGACTTGAACAAATGCATAGACATCATCTTCCCCTTCACTGGTCCAACACATAGGTCATGTGTACTGTGGGGTTTTCCTCATATTCCAAAATTATAGAGTTGGAAGAGCTACTAAGAGAGTAAAAAATAAAAGATAAGGAACAGCATCTATATGAGAAATGGGAAGACAAATTACTTTCCTTCCTGAAAAGTAAACTGCTGTGGAAGGAATGCTAGAGATTGGCACAATACTTGGTGGCATGGGGAAAATAAATAAATGGAGGACATCAAACAAAACTTTCAACTACTGAGTTGAAAGCAATTAAGAGGAGGGAGTTCTTCATGCAAGATTTCAAGATAGCCTTACTGTACTTCCTACAAAATTTCAGGAATGCTAAAACTTCATGAGAAGTCAAAATTCACTTGAATAATTAATGGCAAACTTTATTTTCCAAATGTTTTAAATGATTAACTCAAGGTGGTTCTCCCTCCCCTCCCCCCCCCCAGTATCAAGTGTTATGACTTTTTACTGACTGCACTGCAGATGTGTTCATCCAAGGATTCAAAACAATGATTTGTCACCCCTGTGTCTGCCTGCAACTCAACTTACATGTGTCCAAGTTCTTTTTTTACCTATCTCAAATGCCAGCACTTCAGCTGGATGACACTAAGAGAGCGGAGCTCAGTGAAGACTAAGCTGTTTTACTCAACTTTCCAGATAGTTATAAAAAGTTGATGCAGCCTAAGTTCACACTGCTAAGATAATTCTAAAATCATTTCAGTTGTACCCACACAATGCTGAAGAAAAGCCTCATGCAGAATTAAAAGGAGACAGATCTAGATGTGACACTGGATTACTTCGTACTTCAACTGTGTTTTAAGTAGGCATTAATTTCACTACTGTGGTTAATGTCTTGACTGCCATAATTTCTCTTCTGGATAAAGATTTTCTGTTACTGCCTGGGCAGCAACTCTATCCCAAACACCGAGGAATCCAAGTACCAAATATTTTCATTTTTGATACCTTAGTTGTTTATTTCTACTGTGTAAGTGGATACATGTAAGCGTCATATCTATTGCTCAGATTAATTTTATTGTCTGTAAATTAAATATTAATTGGTGTGAAATTAATATAAAAATAGGAAGCATATGAGTGTCAATTTCTTTGTGATACAAAATATTTTTATAAATGTTCCTATATATGATGTATATATAAATTTTCTTCTTTGATAGATCATCCTGTTAACCACACTATTTTGTAGTTGTGGAATGTTGATGATTTGCAATCTTTATTTTTTTTCTGTTTTGTTATAAAAGTGAACCGTGTATATTCAAAAAGTCATTGTTAACTTTGATAAAGATTTTCTGACAGTTTTATTCTGGGTTTTTATATTGTTTTGTTTGGCTTTTGATTGATAAAAATTGAAGATAATGTAAATATCCAGAAATTTAATAACAATTCATACTTAACATTTTCATTATGTTGTATTACAGTTAAGTAAAGACTTTATCTAGAGCCAAGAAATCTATTTAGTTTTTCTAATTGTATATTCTTCCTCCAACTGTTATCTTTTTTCCCTTTTTCCTCTGAGTCAGGTGCCCATGCATAAACAGTGTTGAACGAGACCATGAGTCTTTGTAGAATTTTAATTATGATTAACTCCATCCCTGTCTTAGCTGAGAAAACATAACATGCTATGGACACCTGTTCTCAACCCTGATTTTAGGCTGGAGGGACCACAAGTCCTGTCTGTGACTGGGCCTTACTGGTGAATATTGTTATAGAACCTGAATGATACCTCTCAGTGTAATCATGATAAAACTGTCTAGCTAAAAGAAAGAAGAGTAGGAAAAGCAGCAGCAACAAACCCAAGTTTTATATGTGTGTTTATGAAATAAATTATAATATTTATATGCTTTGGTTTTCTTTTGAAGGGCCCATCTTGCTGGGATGATGTGCTTATTCCCAACAGAATAAGAGGTGTTTGCCAGTCCCGAGGATGCAATGGAAATGCAGCGGTAAGATTTCATCATGCTTCTCCAAGTACTCTGGCACTTATAAGAATAATTCTTTGTAAAAATCCTAACTATGTTAGAATTTCAGAATTGAATGTGAAGTGACAGGTATGGTACACTTTGAAAGAGCTGTTCAGCATCAGATAATATATCTCTGTCTTTCAAAAGGGAGGAACTTTGGTCAGATGCTATTTGGAATGAAGGAGGAAATAATTTTGTTTCATCTGCTCCAAAGTAGAATTCTTAGATTTTCAAGTAGGCATAGGTTAAATGAAAGATGTATTACTTAAATGTTTCTGTCAATGCTTATTTTATAATTGTTATGTATATCTTTGCCTTGAAAGCTTCAAATTTCCATGTCATCTTGCATATCAAAATTTGCATATTGGGCTTTGTCCACAGGAGTAGGTTCTTCATGCTGATCACTTTGCATTTTTTCTCTCACATCTTTTTATTGTTGCTTCCTTTGTTTCTCGAAGTGACATCAATGAAAAGACTTAGTAAGAAGGGGCACAGGTTTCTCAAATTCTTAATGAAGATTTTTCAAAACATTATTTATGTATACTTATATCTTCTCATGTATTAAATGTTTATAGCATTTAATACTAGAGAAGTCTTAGAGGTAATTCCTTCTCAGGAAAAAGCTTAATTTGAGTGTCTCTTCAGCACAGAGATTTTAAAGGCAAACTCTAATTTCCTGTGTATGAAAGGATTCTATTCATCAACGATTTGCAGACTAGGGCTACACAAATTCCTTTTTCCAGAGTCACTCACCTGCCCTGCTGTAACCTTCTCTTTATCTTCCCTTCACACAGTTGTGGTGTGTCCATACAGTTCCATAGGTGTCTCCTGCTTGGCCACAGATGGTGCCAAGAAATATTTTTATCTAACCAAGTGATTGCTTTAATAGCATGGGAGTTATGACTGAGTCGATGTGCAGCCAACAGAAGCTGAGGTCTGGCAGCCTTTGGGCTTCTGCTTCTTGGTGTGTGCCTTTTGGCAGTGCCTGAATCACCCAAGAGCTGCAGAATGTCCTGGACTGGAAGGGACCCATAAAGACCACAACCTTGAAAGTGGCAAGTGTTAGACATGCAAATACTGTTCTCTGGGGAGTACAATTCCCAGCTTTGTCACCTATTGGCAGAATATACCTGACTGACTTGCAGCTGCCAACTTACAGCTTTTGTTATCCAGTGTATTTGTGAAAAAGGTATTGAAATAAGGACAGTTTTGGCAACCCTGCCTCCTGAACTACAACCCATTCCCTCATTGAATCAATTCCTATTTTTTAAAAGCAAAAAATGAAACAAAATGCCATCTTTGTAGAGAGAGAAGGAAAAAACCCTCTGACCATAGAACTAAAATCTGATACTGTGGCAAACAACCAATATCCAGTCAACTAAACCCCATGGCTCCAGTTGCTATCAATGCCTCTAGCAACTTGCCTACTTAGCAGAGCCAAGGATCAGTGTTATCTTTCAGTAAGGCATCACTGACCAAATTTCAGAAGACACCCGGTATTAGACAGACATGTTGCTAATGCAGCTTCAGACAACCTGAACTACAGGCATGAGGCTGTTACTGCAGAAATGTGATGTTCCTTTATTCCCAAACGGACACATTTTCCCTTTATCAGCTACAAACTACTATATCCAATAGTGTTAGAACTGAACCAGACTGAGGTGCAAGAAGACTCCTAATTTTTTGATTTTTCAACCAGAATTTCCAGCAATATCAATCTAGTCAAGAAAAATGAAGCACTTAAGTGCATTTAGCTGGTTTTTTTAATCTAACTATCCAGTAGGTAACCCTGCATCAGATATTTGAATCGATGGCTTGTTAAGATCCTCTGGCTGCTGAAAGACATCTTTCTTGTTTTTTGGGATGGTTTGCTTTTCTTCAGCCTCAATCACTGTGAAAACACATCTTTACTTTCTGGGAAATCTTCCAGTTCAAAGGCTTAAATGACCAAGTCTTTTGTTTTGTGTCTTGCTCTGAGTGGGAAATAATAGAGATCCTACAGATGTGTTTCGAAGGATTTGCCATTCTTTTCTGCTCTGGTAAAACAGTCTAACTGTTCGGAACAGAATAAAAATAACCTTAACTTAATCTAGGCTTTTCTTGCCTGTTACAGTCTTTGGAAGATTAAGTCACATTTTATCATCAAATATTTATTTTTGCATTGTTATGACAAAGTTTGCACACTTATATTTTCTCTCTTAAATAGCTCCACAGTGTACATGCTTCTTTACAGTGCAATGAAGAAGCTTTAAGGCTGTTAGTTTTAAGTTATAAACAAATACTGCTGTTTAAGGAAAAAAATTGTTCCTCCATTATTTATCCCTCATGACATGTTTTATTTAAAACTTGATTTTTTCATCAGTTTTCAGTTTTTGTAAGCACCAATTTGCAACATACAAAAACACAAGGTAGTGTGTTTTCCCCCAAAATACTAGTTTGTATGTATTTTGGTATGAAATTAGTATCTTGACTAATTACAGAATTACAGACTTTAATTCTTTTGGTTGCAAAAATGTAAATAGAATAATTGACAATATGAGAAAACAATGAAAATCAAATTTCAGTTCAGTTAAATAAAATTTATAAATTATTTGTAGAAGATATGATAATTATCTTAATGTGATTTAATATGTTTTCCAATGTCCTCCCAAGCAGAGGTCAGTGTGGGTTTTTTTCACATTAATTACAGTCTGTCAGAATCACTCCAAACTTCTACAGCTTCAAAAAGATGAAGCTGGTGTGAACACTTACGTTGCCGCAATTGTAGAAAAGTCACTTTTATAACAAACTTTAATTATATTAATTCAAAAATGGATCCGTCAACTTTAGCTGTTTTAAATGAGGATTTAAATCAATCTTTCCAACTCTTTCACAAATTAGGACTATTAAAAGAGAGGGAACCTTGTACTTTTGGTGTCTGTCTCAAAACACTTTCAGCCAGAAACACTGTATGTAGCTGTGCAGATGTGCTTGGAAACAGGTGTGATTCTATGAATTTCCAGATTCTTTTCTTAGATGAGCTTAATCTTGTTACTGCATAGAAGAACTACAGAATCATTTCAGTTGGAAAAGACCTTTAAGATCACCAAGTCCAATTGTAAACCTAGCACTGCCAAACCCATCACTAAAAGAGGTCCCGAGGGTATTTCTGATATAATTTTTGTGGGTTCATGGTCATCTTTACAAGTGATTAGAATACATCTAATACTAAACTCTTTATTCAGCCTTTCCTTATTCATATGAAATATTACTGAAGGAGTGTTCTTGTTAGACTTTTACAGTTCTCTAAAATACATACAGAACATTTTCTGTTTATCATCCAATGAAGTGAATTTCTGATTAAGGACTTTTTTCTACTTCTCTATATAAAAATGCTATCACATTTTCTTTCTCTTTGTAGGCTCATGCTTTTTAAAAGTCATCAAGAGCCCCAGAAATAATGTGTCTTTTCATAGTGAGACAGAGCTGTAACACCACTGTAAACCACTGAAGTGGTGATTTCATAGGAATCAGCTCCACCTTAGTTCCTCATTCCAATGAACGTGCCGCAGTTTCTGAAAGACATTTCCATGTCCCCAAGGCAAAATGTAGGGCAAAGGTTCTGAACTTTAGAAACCTGTGTAAAAAGTATTAATGTTCTGTATGTGTTCTTGGGATTCTCATTTGATGTGTAAAAAGAGTTGCTGTAGACTTGAAAAATCTCAGAAATAATGAAAGGGTTAAAAAGGATTGTAGCTCAGATGTGGCTTAAGCTATTGGGAATAAGGAAAAATGAAGATCACTTTAAAAGAAATATAAATGTGCTTCTCTTCCAGTTTGTTATATCTCACTACTTTTACCTTGACTTCTTTGTTCCTGATGAATACTGCATCAACTGTCTCTCATCATAACCGAATAGTATTTTTATTTCTGCTCCAGTTACTGAAACGTGCTAGGCTTCAACAAAATATTTCTAAAAGAAGCAACAGGACTTCTGTAAACTTTTGGAAGCATCTCCAAGTACTAGGATTTTCTTAAATACCCCTACACCCTTCTAATCAAGCTCTATAGCAGTCTCCCTTGCCCAGAGCAAAGATTTATATTCCAAGTTTGGTCACTTTTTTTTTCTTTTTTAATGTTTAGTATTGGGCATTATATGTGATTGTAAATAGTCTGATTCCACTAGATAGTAGTCTCCCTTTCATAGGGTATGTTTGAGAGCAAAGAGTTTGCCATAAGTAGCATGTTTGGTTTTTTAATTATGTAGATTTTCCTATTATTATTCCCATTTCTCCTGTGTGATTTTTGAATTTTGCAACCTTATTTTTTTACTATATTTAAATTTTTGAATATTTCTCATATTTTCCTTCCCTGCTTGTTTGTTATTGGGTTTAGCACTGAGGACAGCAGTATTATGTGTTCTTTTCAGTCTGTTCCACAGGGAGTCTGTGCTCATCTGAAATAGATTGGAGTAGGAAACCAAGGGAACAGTGTTTGGCTTGTATGCTTTAAATATGCATCTTACCAAATGTTGTTTTTTTTTTCTTTTAAGTGTCCAAAGCTATTCTTTTTAAACATCACTATTCGAATGAAATATGCTTTGTTTTTCCTCTCACTTTGCTTTGATTAGCTCAGACCTCAGTTTCAGATGAGAACAGAAATCCTGTAGCATTTAGAGCATCATGAGCAAAGTAGGAAATTGATGTTATCAAAATATGAGTATAGTAAAGAACTATAATCTCATTATAGGAAGGTTCTAATACATTGCTATATTATTTCTTCATTTTTCTTTGTATAAAATGATTATTGTTGAAGGAACTGTCTGTCTGTCCCTGGAGCCATTAGCATATTTTCAATGTCATAATATTACTATAAGTAATTTTTAAAATTCTGGGATGTTTCTTAATGCCAAGAAGCCTCTAGACTTTGCCTTTTTCGTTTGTCATTATGTCATTAGTCCATGCTAGTTTGCTTTATGCATTAGAGAGTGGTCCAGATAATATTTGCTATTAAAAAAAGCAGTGAGTATGATAGAGTAGGAGTGCTAATTTAATGCCAGATAATATTACTTCAGAAATATTAAATTGATACAAGGATTCTTATTACAGAATTATTTAGGTTGGAAAAGATTTCCAAGGTCATTAAGTCCAATGTTTGACCAATCACTACCTTGTCAACTAGGCCATAGCACTAAGTGCCACAACAATCTGTTCCAATGCTTGACAACCCTTTCTGTGAAGAAATTCTTCCTGATGTCCAACTTGAGCTGCCCCTGGCACAGCTTGAGGCTGAGACCTCTTGTCCTGTCACTGAGTGCTTGGGAGAAGAGGATGACTCCCACCTGGCTTCAACAACTTTTCAGGGAGTTATGGAAACAATACTACCCCAAGCCTTTTCTTCAGGCTAAACAATCTCAGTTCCCTCAGCCATTATGACAGCTTCTTTATCCACTGTTCACAGAATTCTAATATGGTTTGGGTTGTCAGGGACTGTAAAGTTAATCTCGTTCCAACCCCCTTAGTGTGGGTAGAGGCACCTTCCATTAGACCAGGTTGCTCAAAGCCTCATCCAACCTGGCCTTGAACACTTCCAGGTATGATGCATCCACAGATTCTCTGTGCAACCTGTGCCAGTGCCTCACCACCTTCACAGTGAAGAATTTGTTCCTAATATCTAATCTAAACCTACTCTCTCTCAATTTAAGTGTCCTGTCACTACATTCCCTTGTGAAAAGTCCCTTTTCAGCCTTCTTGTAGGCCTCCTTCAGGAACTGGAAGGCTGCTCCAATGTCACCCCAGAGCCTTCTCTTCTCCATGCTGAACGATCCCAAATTTCTTAGCTTGTCTTCATAGGAGAGGTGCTCCAGGCCCTGATCACCTCTCTGACTCTGCTCTGGATCTGCTTTAACAGGTCCATGTCCTTTCTGTGCTGGCGTCCCCAGAACTGGATGCAGCGTTCCAGGTGGGGTCTCATGAGGGCAGAGCAGAGCAGGAGAATCCCTTTCCTTAACCTACTGGCAGCATTGCTTTGATGCAGCCCAGGATAGAGATGGCTTTCTGAGCTGTGACCACACACTGCCAGGATGTCTTCTCATCCACCATCACTTCCAAGTCCTTCTGATCAGGGCTGTTGTCAGTCTGTTCTCCTCCTAGTCTCTGCTTGTACTTGGGATTGTAAAGTGTAGGACCTTGCACTTGGCCTTGCTGGGCTTCATGAGGTATGCATGGGCCGCCCTCTCAAGCCTGATCTGTCACCTCTGGATGTCACCCCTTTTCTCCAGCCTGTTGACAACATCACACAATTTGGTGTTGTCAGCAGACTTGCTAAAGGTGTGCTCAATCCCACTCTCCATGTTGCCAACAAAGATGTTAAACAGTTCCAGTCCCAGCCCCAACCCCTGAGGAATGCCACTCGTCACTGGTCTCTGCTTGGGCATTGAGACAGTAACCACAACTCCTTGAGTGCAACCATCCAGCCAGTTGCTTTTCCACCAGG
Source organism: Notiomystis cincta (assembly GCA_013398075.1). Taxonomy (NCBI): domain Eukaryota; kingdom Metazoa; phylum Chordata; class Aves; order Passeriformes; family Notiomystidae; genus Notiomystis; species Notiomystis cincta. Next base: position 87,320 of record VZRX01009478.1, on the reverse strand, counting down.
TGGTCCATCTGTCAAACCCATGCCTCTCTAGTTAAGAGACAAGGATGTTGTGCCTGACAGTGTCAAATGTTCTTCACAGGTCCAGGTAGATGACATCAGTCACTCCTCCCTCACCCATCACCACAGTAACCTCTTCACAGAAGGCCACCAAATTTGTCAAGCACAATTTTCCCTTAGTGAAGGGAATGTTGACTGTCACCTTCTTATTTTCCATGTGCCTTAGCATAGTTTCCTGGAGGATCCATTCCCTGACCTTCCTGGGTCCAGAAGGGAGACTGACTGGCCTGCAATTCTCTTTTCTCTTTTCTCTTTTCTCTTTTTTCTCTTTTCAAAAATGAGGGTTGTATTTACCCTTGTCTAGTCAGTGAGAGCATCACTGGACTGCTATGACTTNTCAGAAATATTAAATTGATACAAGGATTCTTATTACAGAATTATTTAGGTTGGAAAAGATTTCCAAGGTCATTAAGTCCAATGTTTGACCAATCACTACCTTGTCAACTAGGCCATAGCACTAAGTGCCACAACAATCTGTTCCAATGCTTGACAACCCTTTCTGTGAAGAAATTCTTCCTGATGTCCAACTTGAGCTGCCCCTGGCACAGCTTGAGGCTGAGACCTCTTGTCCTGTCACTGAGTGCTTGGGAGAAGAGGATGACTCCCACCTGGCTTCAACAACTTTTCAGGGAGTTATGGAAACAATACTACCCCAAGCCTTTTCTTCAGGCTAAACAATCTCAGTTCCCTCAGCCATTATGACAGCTTCTTTATCCACTGTTCACAGAATTCTAATATGGTTTGGGTTGTCAGGGACTGTAAAGTTAATCTCGTTCCAACCCCCTTAGTGTGGGTAGAGGCACCTTCCATTAGACCAGGTTGCTCAAAGCCTCATCCAACCTGGCCTTGAACACTTCCAGGTATGATGCATCCACAGATTCTCTGTGCAACCTGTGCCAGTGCCTCACCACCTTCACAGTGAAGAATTTGTTCCTAATATCTAATCTAAACCTACTCTCTCTCAATTTAAGTGTCCTGTCACTACATTCCCTTGTGAAAAGTCCCTTTTCAGCCTTCTTGTAGGCCTCCTTCAGGAACTGGAAGGCTGCTCCAATGTCACCCCAGAGCCTTCTCTTCTCCATGCTGAACGATCCCAAATTTCTTAGCTTGTCTTCATAGGAGAGGTGCTCCAGGCCCTGATCACCTCTCTGACTCTGCTCTGGATCTGCTTTAACAGGTCCATGTCCTTTCTGTGCTGGCGTCCCCAGAACTGGATGCAGCGTTCCAGGTGGGGTCTCATGAGGGCAGAGCAGAGCAGGAGAATCCCTTTCCTTAACCTACTGGCAGCATTGCTTTGATGCAGCCCAGGATAGAGATGGCTTTCTGAGCTGTGACCACACACTGCCAGGATGTCTTCTCATCCACCATCACTTCCAAGTCCTTCTGATCAGGGCTGTTGTCAGTCTGTTCTCCTCCTAGTCTCTGCTTGTACTTGGGATTGTAAAGTGTAGGACCTTGCACTTGGCCTTGCTGGGCTTCATGAGGTATGCATGGGCCGCCCTCTCAAGCCTGATCTGTCACCTCTGGATGTCACCCCTTTTCTCCAGCCTGTTGACAACATCACACAATTTGGTGTTGTCAGCAGACTTGCTAAAGGTGTGCTCAATCCCACTCTCCATGTTGCCAACAAAGATGTTAAACAGTTCCAGTCCCAGCCCCAACCCCTGAGGAATGCCACTCGTCACTGGTCTCTGCTTGGGCATTGAGACAGTAACCACAACTCCTTGAGTGCAACCATCCAGCCAGTTGCTTTTCCACCAGGTGGTCCATCTGTCAAACCCATGCCTCTCTAGTTAAGAGACAAGGATGTTGTGCCTGACAGTGTCAAATGTTCTTCACAGGTCCAGGTAGATGACATCAGTCACTCCTCCCTCACCCATCACCACAGTAACCTCTTCACAGAAGGCCACCAAATTTGTCAAGCACAATTTTCCCTTAGTGAAGGGAATGTTGACTGTCACCTTCTTATTTTCCATGTGCCTTAGCATAGTTTCCTGGAGGATCCATTCCCTGACCTTCCTGGGTCCAGAAGGGAGACTGACTGGCCTGCAATTCTCTTTTCTCTTTTCTCTTTTCTCTTTTTTCTCTTTTCAAAAATGAGGGTTGTATTTACCCTTGTCTAGTCAGTGAGAGCATCACTGGACTGCTATGACTTCTCCTGGATAATGACTTAGAAACTTCATTCACCTGAGGACCTCTGGATGCATCTCATCAGGTCCCATGAACCTGTGCAACTTCAGGTTCCTTAGATGGTCTCAAACCTGATGTCCCACAGTAGGTAGTCCTTCATTCTCTCAATCCTTATCTTTNTCTCTTTTCTCTTTTTTCTCTTTTCAAAAATGAGGGTTGTATTTACCCTTGTCTAGTCAGTGAGAGCATCACTGGACTGCTATGACTTCTCCTGGATAATGACTTAGAAACTTCATTCACCTGAGGACCTCTGGATGCATCTCATCAGGTCCCATGAACCTGTGCAACTTCAGGTTCCTTAGATGGTCTCAAACCTGATGTCCCACAGTAGGTAGTCCTTCATTCTCTCAATCCTTATCTTTACCTTCTGTGACTTGGGTGGGGTGGCTGGACCATTACTAGTGAAGAGAAAAAAAGGCATTGAGTAGCTCATCTTTTTCCATATACGAGAAATGCTCTCTTAAGAGGAGATTTATTCAAATACCATACAATACAGATTTGAGAATCTTTAATATTTACCAGATTCTCTGGCCATTGCTTTTACTATTTAAGGACTGATTTATTATTTTTTGCCCAGTGCCCAGTGGCACATAAGAGGAATAAAGCACAAATGCAAGTTAAGTAACATGTAGACTAGACCCATTGTTGTAGTTTGTTTTCTTTTCTATTTTGTGATACAAAAGGGCAAACGATTTGAGAGATTTTTATTTTTAAAGCCGTTTCTCTTCACAAACCTATCCATTCACAAAATGAAATATTAATATGGCACAGTTTTGTAATAGTGATGCCACTGGTGCAAACTACAGGGATGTTACACTCTGCTTACTTCTGTTGATATCCAGCTGTTTAATTAGACAATTTAACTATAATGTCATCCTGAGGTTTCCAGTTTGGCTGATCATCTACCAAAAATCTCAGTAATTTCAAGTCGCTGCCTTGCTGGACAGAATGGCCCTTACTTCTAAGGATGTGACTTTGTTTCTTCATTTCTGATCAGTTTTTGTTCTTATATGAGCTGTTTGTGTGGCTTTGTCAGTGGCTTCTAGGTTTCATTGTTCTCACTCTCAGATTTTGGGCCATCTGTAATATTTATGAGTAATTACTTTATTCCTTCATTTAGATCATTAAGAAATATTTTGAATAGCATAGGGCTAGGAGATGATCACTGCAAGTCACCTTGAAAAACTGACATTAGATGATTTGCTGTGGGAAATAACATTTTGAAACCTATCAGTTAAACATCTCTAATGTTGATCTTATAGCGTTGAGTTCCTTAATCAAAATGTCAGTTCCATATCAAATGCCACACATAAATTTGGTTAAATTCCCACATTGATGTTATGATGTTCCACTAAGTTTGTAATCTCATAAAAGTGTCAGGTTAGTTTGATAGAGTCTAGTTACCATAAATCCTCATTGTTTGGTGTTAATTACACATCCGTCTTTTATTAATCCAGCACCATGTTACCTATGTATTGCATGTAGAGCTGGTGTCAGGTTTCTATGTTGATAATTTCCTAGATTACTTCATATAAAGCTGCCCTAAATGATCATGTGATGGGGCTGTGTTCCTGTAAAGCTCTGTATTTTAAATCCTCTCTAAATGTGGGTGGATTTTTTTAACCAAGAGTGCATTTTCTGAAGACTAAAGAAGAGGTGAACAGTACTGAAAATAGCACCCTGGGACTTTGGAATAGCATGTGAAAGTGCTGTGATTGTACTATGCTGACTTTGGGTAGGCCTTTAAATTGAGGTACTTAATAACAATTAGAGATTAAAAATAGTTACTTCAATTGCTTGATTGTGAAGAAAGAAACACAGCAGTTGACTTACTGTGGTATTTAAACATTTTTAATGTGTTTTGAGGTTCTTTCCATTCTTGCTTCAAATTATGTCAACTCTAAATTTCTTTTCAGATTCTTCTTTGGGAAACCATAATTAGATCTTTTTTTATAGATATTCTCAAAGTAACCTCATTTTGAGGTAGATCAATTTTTCTTTTATAAAGAAATTCTGTTACTCCTCAGTTCAGAAAAAATCAATGATAGGTGAAACACTGAATTATAGAATTAATTCTGTACAGGGACAAAAAAAGCTAAATTATTTATCTTGGAAATAGAAATCAAAGCTTTTATAATTTAGATATATCCTCTCAAAAAAAGTGAATACTTATTCACTCCTCGTCAGTGTAAACACAGTATTTCTACACTATTGTTGTTTTTTTTTTTAATGGCCCACAGACTGTGTCTGTATCAAAACCCATTATTAGCACATGTAACAAGATAACAGGTATGACTTAGATCAGTTGATTATATATTATTATGTTTTTTCTTTCTTTTTTTTTTTGTTCACGATAAAATTCCTAAAACTGAAACAAATCAGGCCTTTGGAACTGTTTATCAATTTTCATATGTCACCAATAATTAAAAATTGCTGATAGTTTTTCTGAGCTGAAATTTTCATGCACACTCTGGCAAACCCAAAGGAACTCAGTTATTTTTGTTCTGTGCTGAGCATCTCAGGAAATTTAGCTTATCTTTCCTGTACTGATACCACCATTTTTACTTGCATGTGTAGAAATGCCATAATTATTATAATGCTTTTCTCAAGCAAATCCTCTGCTCTTTTGGATGTTGTTCTTCAGTTGTTAACACTGTCAAATAGAGAAAAAAACCCGCCACCATCTTTGTTGCTTGTTTTATATTTGTATCCAGTTCCAGAAAACCTTATCTTGAAGACATGAGCATTAAGCATGCTTGCAATGTTTTATTCTGTCTTATATGAGCAATTTATGTGATTGCGCTCAGCTGCTAGGTTCTGATTGCCTTTTTCAACTGCCTTTTAAAAATAAACAGTTGTTTTGAACTGAATTTTGCATTTTCTTCAATGATAGAGTTCTTCAAAAATTCTTCAGATACGGTAGAGGTTTCATCATTTGATGAGAGGCAGTTGCAGGTGAGTTGAAAATTTGTCCTGTAGTAGGAATCAGTGAGACCTTTGGAAAGACCAATAACTATATACTAACAAGCCAACAGCTTTTCTTCAAATTTTTGGATGCCCCTGGTTCCACTAAAGTTAATCTTTATAAATTATCGTTTTTATATCCTCCTTGAGACTGTTAGTACTAAGGGTCCGATGTTATAAAAAATGAGCAGAGCACAGCTTGTGTTCATCTGACCAAATCCTGAATCATTCACAACACTTGTAATGATTCCTTTGAAAGGGCTGAAAGGTAGATTTGCAAACCAAAACTGAATGTAAATTCACCTTTATTGTTTAAAGGTATTTTATTTCTAGAAATGTCTGAAAAACATGCTGATAATGCACTGCAACAAGGAACTTATTCTGTACCCATGCTGTGTTGGCTGTCATAAAAACTTAATATTGTATGATTATAACATCCTATTTTAGCCCAATGCAGGGATCTCTTCCTGTTATTGTGGTGTTCAAATCAACCACAGGGAGATTCCTCTTTGCCCATTACATAATTAAACTTCAGCACTCTTTACCATGATATATTGTGGAAGTCGCAATATGTTCAAAAAGTGACAAACTAATTGAAGAAAAATCCATTGAGAACTATTAAATGGGAAAAGACTCCTGGTTTACAAAGTCTCTAAACAACATATTGCTGGAGATTAGGAACAGGTTTTTGGCAAATACTATTTCCAAGTTTTTATTGTTTTTAGCACACATTCTAGGCATGTACTGTTAACTTCCTACTGAAGACATGATCTTAGGTTGCATGGACTGCTCTATTATTTCATGTGGTGAAATGTGTGTAACTAACAGTTCTCTTATGGAAGATGATTATCATTGGATTGAGATAGAAAGGATAAATATGACTAATATATTTCTCATAATCCATGTAATTTTTTTCAATTTACCCATCCATCTCAAGTCTTAGCTACACCTCACATGAACACAAAGACAAGTGTAATCTAAATTCAGTGTGTTGCATTCTGCTGCCGTGGGAAGGAGGTGTGAGAGACTCCCACTGTCACATGTTGTTGCCATTACAAAGTCTTGAGTCCAGGAGTGAGAGCAGTGTTACAGTTACTCTATATGTGTTGCATATTGACCAACAAATCGTTTCCAAGTATAATGTGGAGGTCATTATATCATTCATGTCTTTTGTCTGTTCTAGTCGTAGGAAACGTGCAGGCATTCAGAGACCTGAGAAGATTGGGAAGCAATAATTGAAAATTATGGACAAAACAGAATTATATTAAAAGAAAAGAGAAAGAAACTCAAGAAGACCCAGTGGAGTCAGTTCCAAACCCTAACATCATATTTGCTCTGTCGCTTGTTTCACAAATCAGACCTGCGTTTTCTTTCAAACAAAGCTTGTTTGATACATATTTTTGTATGTACTTTGTCAATGTGTCTGTGTTCAGGGATAGTTTTTTGGTAATTCGATGGATTTCAATAGCACTTTGACTGAATCTCTTTTTGCTCACGGCACATGACATTTAAACAGTACATTACTGTCTGCAGCTGTTGCAAATTCATTGCTGGTAATTGAAGCCTTGGGTTTCCACTCAAGCATGCAACATGTTCCTGCAATCATCTATCAGCAATCTAATCAGATGAAGGTGATTTTCTTAGGGTACAATATGGTTACAGAGGAGTCACTCCTCAAATGTCAGGCAGCATTTATAATGCAAGAATACAATTTCTTCAGTCATATGTGGCAAGTTATTGAATGTTTAATAACTCTGTTGATTTGTAGGCTGATACACTATGTGAGACATTCTGTTAGATCTAAAAGCTGACATAAAATTTACCTTGGCATTAAATCTGTTTCCCACCTATAGCTGTCATGCTTAATGTTCTGGTATAGGATTCTAAAACATGAAGGTATTAGGTTTCGAGTAACAATTGTCTACTATATTTCTGGTCTAACTGTTTCTAAGAAATTGTGCCTATAACTGATTTGGGACCAGTTTGTAAACTTCAGTTTGTGTTGTCTGCTTATATGCATGCACCTTGTGAAATGAGCTGATTTTTTTTTACAAATCAGAACTGAATTTAAAATAAGCGTGCACTGTTTATAGGATGTGGTGGTGTGAGATAATGTAGTCAGTGGCATTACCTGTGAGCTTCTCTCACCAGGGGCTGCATGGTAATTTGCGTAGGAACTGCTGCAACATATTATGGGCTCTGTCTCTCATAGTTCATGCTAACATGATGGATAATTATAAAAAAGCTGCTGTCAGAAATGCCTGAATTCTCATAGTATAGCTATCTGGGGCAAGGCTTAAGGGGTTGTATTGAGCTTACAATATGTATTTCTAGCTCAGAGAAGTGAAGTATAAGGAAAATTTGTTATTTTGGGTCTAGATGCCTTAAATTGTAATAACAAATGTCTTCTGGATTCCCTTTTCTGCCTTAATGGCCTAACTCAGAAAGATACTTAGAATATATATCCAGCTTTAAATATACAAGTACTCTGCTGAGGTTAACAGTGCCCTATGTTTTAAGCACCTGCCCCATTTGGGACATAAATTTGGATGCATAAATATTTGATTGGGTAAATACATAAAAGTTCTTCAGTGAAGGTCTGGCAATTGTCATCAGAAATACTCAATATTTTGGCCTGTTTGCTGGGAGCATGCTCAGAAGTGAAGTATTTCTCTTGCTTTAGCACAATGAATGGTAAGAAACATATGCTTAAAACCCCCAAGAACTTTTTAAGAATGTATTATCCACAATTTTTGATAGTAAGGATTGCAACAGTTCTTTTTCAAATATTTGTGGAATACTGTGTTTCTTAGTACTTACCTCTGCTGTTCAGTTGTACTGCACATCATGGCAGCTCTTTGGGACTTCAGTAAATGTTCGAGGCATTCAAAAATGAAATGTCTGAGTTTTTCCACTGTGGCACTTGAATGTATGTGGGCAAACTAACTGTGGTTATGAATTGTTCTTAAAAGCTAGAGGTGGTTAAACTGCTGCCAGGAAATGAAGGAAAGGATGTTCTAGTGAAAAGGTGAAAAGTGAGTTTCTTCCATTTGATATATAAACTACTTAGCTCTCCTGCTGCCCAGCATTGCAGCATCAGAAATGGCACAGAATTGTTCAAGTGGCATCAGTGTGGTTTATAGTCATCTGTGGCACAGAAAAAATGGATGTTTTTAGTGCTTATAGAGCAACTACTAAGACGTAACTTTTCACCAAAACACCACTGTTAGTGCCATTAGGAGGAGCTTAATTGCGCATCTTATTCTTTACAAACAGAAATATTAGCCCCATGTGATTTTCAGTTTGTAAATGGGGAAAAGTAATGAAATTTGCTGTGGAGATACCTACTAAAGGTTCTATGACTTTTATGTGTTAGAGGTGGCACCCACAAACAAATTAATTTCTGAAGCTTATTCTTAAATACTGGTAGGCAGTAGTGCATTGCTTGCAGGATCACGAACCTGTCAATAATGATTTGTTGTGATCACTTAATTCTTGTAATTTACAGGTTTTTTTGGAGCATTTGTGTTCTGTGAGAATCTCCTTTAACCATTTTTTTAGCTCAGAGAAATCTGACCTAAAAAATTTGTACAGTTTATTTAAACTTTGATTTAAAATACTTAGTTTTCTAAGTAACTGTAAAAGTCATAACTACTCCTTGAAAATATATAAGCATATATATGCAAAGCATATGAACAAGAGAAAAAACCATGATGGAAAACATTTGATCTATATTATCCTCTCCCCTCGCCCTCTAAAACAAACAAACAAACAAACCCAAACAAAACAAAACAAGAACCCACAAAAAAACCACACACACAAAAAAAAAAAAAAAACAAAGAAAAAAAAAATTAAGATCCACAAGAAAAAAAACCTAACCAACCACTCCCAAAAAAGCATCCACAAATTAAAGTGGTAAAAATTGCAAGATTGAATCTTCTTAAATTCAAATAACCCATATGCATTAAGATATTATTTGCAGCTGTATTTTAAATAACACTATTTCCTCTGTTATTTTTTTTGTAATTCTAGAGATTATAAAATTTCACATACATCACATACTGAGTTAATTTTGAATATTCTAACTAGCATCTTGGAACATGCTTTGAATGAGTTATAGAATGGTTTGTGTTGGAAGGGATCTTAAAGATTGTCTAGTTCCAACTTCCTGCCATGAACAGAGGCACCTTGAAGGCCTGTTTCTCATTTTGGTTTTCGAGAAAGCTCCTGAGATTGGGAGGAGATGAGAATAAACAGTGTGGGTTACCTGGGAGATGGCACATTGTAGCAACAAGATTTTTTGTTCTTTATTCTGTTTTTACTTATTTTTCATGCTTCTAGAGAAGGTCAAATTGTTTTTCGCAGCATTAGGATGGACTTGCTGCCTGTCCAGTTTTGGACCATGATGCTTTAGGGTGCCTGTTACAACCTGGTCCAAGTCCATGGATGTATGAGAACTACACAGCTGGAACTCTCAATTTCATGAAAACACTGTTGTGTTATATCTGTGGTATCTTACTGTCCATGAATTTCTGTTCTCTTTGCTTATGTTCTTCAAGACCAAGGTAAACACTCATTGGAAAAATTGCACTCAATGTTACTGGTCTCCCAGCTTTCAACAAGGCAAAGGCACAGCCTACATCTTGTTCCTGATAACAGTCAATGCAGGCATCTGAGCAAATTTAATTTGGAGGGTGTGTCTGCTGCTTTGGAATTAATTGCTATTGAGGATGGTCTTTTGATATAAGTGAAACATTTGCTGCTTGTTTCATATGGTCCATGGAGAAAAAGATGCCTTAAGTGTTAAATTACTGCATTCTTGGGTTTATGACTAGCTGTATTTGGGGCTTCTGTGCCTTATGTCTGAAATATACCCGAATTACTGGTGGGAGCAGCTCACAGGGGATCTTCTTTTGGGCTTACCTTCTTTTGCAGATGATAATCTTAAGTGTACAGAGTATTGTGCCTGGCCTGTGTTCCACTCTCTGAGTTCAGTGCTAATTAAGCGTTTGATGTGTCAGGCTGGGTAAAATATTGAGCTAGGTATTTGTGTCTGTAGGAATGCAGTTGCATACCCACTCTTCTGGGAGCTGAGTAAAGAGCTCTCTGTGCTCAGGAAAGAGATAAATACAGGTTTTCTACCTTCTGTATAAATGTGTGTCTCTTCCAAGGTGTCGCTGAGGCGCATCCTATTATGGATTAGAAAAAAGTGGCTGGGCAGACTACTTACCATTATAAGGGCTGGACCATCTTTTCTATGGTAGGGCCTCTTTTAGAAGTGGTGAGTTTTATTTCCTCCAGACTGGAGTGTGATAGTGGTTAAATGAGAAATAAACATGTGAAGCAGACAAGGCAAAAGCACACCTGATATCCAGCTATAATTTCTCTCTGAAATTTAAAGGACACATTTTTTTATAACTTGTAGGCCTGGACATTAGAATGAAGCGTGTGTTTTACAGACAGTTGTAATTCTCATTTGGACTACTAAGTATCCCAAAGGGATTATTTTATGAGATGTACCTCTGTACTACATCTCCATGAATATGTATCCTGCATGACGGAAAGTTTGTTTCCAAGCTGTGAGCTTGCTGCTATTAAATGAGACAATGTCTGTACTGAAAGAATAGCAGTAAGGAAACTGTGAAAGGAGGGGTAAGAACAGGGCAGTGTTTCGCGAACGCTAGCTGGTGAATTGTTTATGCCATCTATGGGATAATTTTGGAGTCTGAAAAAAGATGTGTTATAATAAATAATATAATAGACTTGTTAAATTTGCACTAACACAACATTTGTGAGACCAAATTTGTGCTGCTGGCTCAGTTGCAAGCTCTACATCCTGCCTGGGAAGTGGAGTGAAACAGATTAGTATTTCTGTGTCTGGCTCTGCCACCACACACCTGTATAGTAGGGTCAACTTGCATTCCCACCAGTGGTTTTGGCAGAGCGGAGCTGGTGCTCTGAACAGAGTGAGTTCATGACTCTTTTTGTGAATGTTGCCACATTATTGCACTCAGTAACCATAGGGACCCATGTATTCACAGCCCTGGGGGTTCAACGTGGTGTGTATGAAATTCTCTAAATAAGACAACTGTGTTTGTTTAATATCTTTGGTAATGTGTCCTTTTTTATTTTTCTGGTATCCCATTACAAGGCAATGATTTTGGTCGTACATCTGGGTATTTCAGCTTATCCCTTTTATTTACATAAAATTGAAGAAAAGTTGTTTAGTAATAAACACATTTAAAAGTTGTGGGGGTTCTTTTCTTTCCTTTTTTTTTTTCTTAAGTAGATTTTGGAGGTAATTTTCAAGTTTAAACTTTGACAATTTTAGTTTGTAAGGCAGATTTTACAATAAAATAATTTTTGAAATGTCAAATGCAGAACTTTATGTTGTTTGGGAAATTGTTCAAGAGCTGTTCGTGCTTTTAAAGGATTCTGCTATTGTGTACACACATTTTTAGTCACATTTTCAAACTAAAATACTGGTTTTTTCAGAGTGAAGCCATGAATTTCTATTAAAGTCAGTTCTTTTGACTAAGTATGAATTTACATGCTATTTCTACAGGTAGAAATCTAATTTTTAAAAGTCATGGAGCAGAAACTGTTTTGCTATGTAGAAAGGTAAAGGAGTCATCAGTTGCCTGGCTGGTCAGAAGACTAGAGGAAATTGGACTGGGAATTAGCAGCAGTTAGGAAGATTATGTGTTTCCAGAAGTAGAGAGAGATGCAAAACCATGCACATCTCTCATCATAGTGTTCCTCAGAGGTCCACAAGGTCAAATATTGCTGATAAAATTCCTCATGCCGGAAGGCCATAGCTTATCTGTAGCTAGTAAGTTTTCTCAGTCCCCCAAACAGGGGTGGAAGCCACAGACTATGACTGGGTGTGCCTGCTCCTTAACTCTGCCTGGATCAGGTGCTAGTTGGCACCATCTAAAACACATCAGGGACCTTGCTAACCCTGCAACTGTATGGATGAATGTGTTCAATCACCCTGAAATGCTCTTGGATAGCCTTTAGTCATAAACTCTTTGCAAGTGTAGATGTAGCCTTATTCTCTTCTGGCTTTTTTAATTTAGGAAAAAAATACCATGGGGATTTTCTGCTTGTTTTTACAGTGAAGATAATGTAAATATACAATGGTTTGTTAGAAAAAACAAATTAAGTCACATTAGTGAAAACAGTATCAGGGCTTCATCAGCATTATACTAAAGTTATGCAAACAGCCATCTACATGAGATAATATATCTATACCATAAATTGTCTTAAAGGAAGAATGTCCACATCATTCTGGCTTTAATAATGCAAAATACCTTTTCAAATATGACACTGTGCTGTCTACTGAGAAATGTTGGCTTCTTCTGTACTGGTGTGTACATGAAATATGGCTTTTGTGTTAAATGCTTGTTTAACTTATTTACTGCATTTTTCAGATTTCTTATGCTATAAACTATAGGTAAGAGTATGCAAACATTTTTTTCTCCAACAAGATTATACAGGAGCTAATGAATTTCCCACTGTGACTTACGTTTTCTAGCTCATCTTGCATATATACTGCATCTAGCTCATCTGTATATATTACATATAGAAAATATATTTGGAAAGAGGATGACAGTATAAACCTAAATGTGAGAAAACAGTCAGTTTGCTGCAGAGACTTTAGAGATTTGCAGTACAAGATTAGCCAAAGAGAAGATTGGGTTTTGTCGGGATTTTTAGTGGCTTTTCTGTTTCTTTGTCCCTTCTACCCACTTCATTTCCTGCAGCCCCCTGTAACTTTCAAGAGCATCTAGTAACTTGTAAGAACATATGGGGAAAGCTTTTAAAGCTTTTAGTCTATAGTGCCATTTTATTAGATAGGGATATATTCAACTCCGTAGCAACACACTGTGTACATTTGGGTTTTTTAATGTGTGAGTCATGTAAAATGCTGGTCACATATTTGTATTTCATGAGTTTGTGAGGTGTTTCTGCTAGACGTTGTAGTTCAAATTTTGCTGTTTAAAACACTGTCTAAAATACTTATCTTGCCAATAAAACCTCTTTATCTCATTGCACAAAAGTGGAAAAAATAGTTGTTCCTTGTGCAGGGAGTTATATACAGGTTTTACCTAGCTGACACAAATAAAATTAACTAAACTTATGCATAGTCTCCTCTCCTCCTTGGAAGAAGCCAATATGAATCAACTATTAGCATTAGTGTATTCATGTGATTATATTTTGCAACATTGCTCCTTTTTCTTCATATCATATATTTTGGCTATCATGCATGGTATTTTGGTTGCTTTTTGTTGTAAGAAAGTTTCAGTTTGTGTGCTATAGCACAAATATTCCATCTCTCTTCTCAGCCCATGCAGAAGAAAAGATTTAAACCAGGAATCCAGAGGAAAGGAAAAAATTCTCAATTTACTAAAATTACTCCCAACCTCATCAACTCTGGCTCTTGAACAAACCTGAAAAAATAACTACTGGAAAAACTTTGCAGAATTTTCTCAAATATTATGGTTTAATATGTCTTGTTCTGTGTGGGTTAGACATTACCTCTGTTGCTAGGACGCAAGACCTTCTTCTTAGCATTTTTGTAGAAGGAAGACTATTAGGACCATAAACTCCAATAATTTAGTAGAGCTCTATGAAGTCTTAAGGATTTAAAGCATAGCTGTAGTTGTGCTAACTGTATTGTCCTGACAAAGAACATGCATCAAAAGAAAAGCCACAAAACTCTGGTGGCAAATAGAACTAAACAAACCCTCACTGTCAATTCAAAGAATATGCAGGATGTGCCAAACATTTTTGATTCTTCTGAGAAGGCAAGCATACCTTGTGCAGAGGGAGAGAATAACATTTTTCCATGGCCTCCCTCTCTCCCTGTTTTCATCGTAACTGGGCAGTCTTGGCTAGTTCGTTCTCATTCGTCTCCTGATCTATGGCAGGCTTTGGAAAGATGACAGAACAACCTGTCCAATTTTTCAAAGCTGAAGACACAGAGATGAAGCAAAGAGCCATTCCTGTAGTATTACAGCCTAATTCTGCCGAAGTCTGCCCAGTGTCATCACATAAATACTGATGCTCCCCCTGAGGAAGCCATAGTGCTAAATGAAAGTTGTCTTAGTACTGTCTTTCAGCTGTGTTAGAGACTTGTAGATCATCTATATGGTTAATGGATGAATGTGAGGCTCTAGGACAAAGGTGATATTAGTTAAAGGCTGAAAACCTAAATCCAAAAATAACAGTCATTTTTTTTTAAATGACTGTTAGGTTAAAAATACCTTTTTTTGAGGCTTTGAACCTGCCTAGTTCCTTTGATATCAAGGCATGGATAAAACTTAAATTTTTCAGTTGTGACAGGATCAGATGGATGGAAATCTACTGCATATGTTGCAGAAAAACATCAGTATTAGCAGAATAGACTATGAAATTACTCCTGTCATATAGAATACTCAAGAAAAAGTAGTAGTCAGTTAAAGAAATTATGTAGTTTACTTAGGCATTGTGATTTGTTAACTCTGTGGGCTTCTGAAGCTTCTTTGAGAAACCTTACAGTTGAACGTCACCTGTGCAGTATTTATAGCTCAAGTATAGGAGTCCCGTTTCTTGTACATTTTAGAATTTTTCTGTAGTTATTTTGAAGCTTTGATCACTCTCTTTACCCTAAGTGCTTGCTAACATGGTTGGAAGATAAACAAATCACTCAAACCTGTAATTGCAAGCAACTTTTTATGCCATAAGAAGCACAGCCTGAGGATCTGCTATCATGTAGTATTCTAGTTGCTTCCCTCCTTGAGCCCTTTTCGTGGCTTTTGTTCACACAAAAAATTCAAATCTGATTGCCAGAGGAAATTAAGCTCAAAGTAAAGGCTTTATTCTCTACAGGAAACACTTAACAAATTTAGACAGTTGGATTCTGCTTTAAAAGAGGCTGATGGGAAAGCTTTAGTCTTAGAAATCAGGCACTAGTGTTCAGGATATGATGATTATTATAATACATTGTAAGTAGCTGCTCTGAAACTGAGACTTCTTCTGTGGCTTAAGTAAATCAAAGGGTTTTTTTCCAAAATAATCTGTTTCATACATGCTGGTGAACAAATTCAATAGAACAATTTGGGTTGAGCTCTGGAGTCTTGGCTAGGTAATTTAATCATCCTGATACCTGCAGTCTTGGTTCAGCCCAAAAGTTAGTGTTGATGAGAGATTGCACTGGATAGATGTATGGATGAAATAAGTTAGGAGCAGAGAAGGGAAGGGGGAGAGTTTGCATTCTTTCAGAGAAAGGATTGTGTAAAGCTTTCATATTGTTTTATATTGAAAGCATGGCTGTTCTGATTGATAAGTTATTTACTTAAACTATCTTACTGTACTTTTACATGCCACAGGCATTGCAGTACCCATGACCTATTAGATATGCATTTTTGAGATTTGCTATATATAGGGCCTTTGATTCCACTGCAAGGTAACAATGCAGGCAAAGATCAATTTTAAGGACACACAGTGCCCCACAGCCTTCACTTCTTTGTCTATGCTTTGAGAAAATTGATGATAGAAGAACTGGATCATGATGATTGTTCTGTGTTTGTGCCATGGAAATAGTGCTCCTTGAAGGAATGACAGCAGAATTGGTGACAGGATTGTGTGAGCTCAAATCACCGCTTGCAGAGAAATGAAACAAGTGTGTTGTGTGCGGTCGCCTTTAGATGAGCAAAGCAAATGAGAAATGTTGCTGTTAAAAATGTGAAAAGTCACTTTCACACAGAATACTTTTCTGCATGGTTGAAGTATTGTGTGGGCAGCAGCAGCTAAGGGATTCCCAAGGCACTTTTGTTCTATTTTTCCACTGTGTTGTTTCTAGTAGCCAAGAAAAGAAAATTGCATGATAGGCACTACATTTCTTATTGCTTTCCTTATACAGAAAATTCCTAAAAAATTATAGTTTCATGTTCTATTCAGAGGCCAGGTGTCATTATAAACTTGTATAGTTAAGAACCCGTCATGCCAGTTATTTGAATCTTAAATATATATTCCTCTGTTTAGATTTTAATACAAATCAATAACTTCATTGACTTTTAAAGCAGACAATACATAGGCGAGCTTTTTTTCAATCATCAGTAATCATGGTTATATCACATTAGGTGCCTGAATAAAACTAAATAGTACTATAGCTAACCTGTTAAAAAAAATTTGAACAATACCTCTGTTCTTCCAATGAATTGTGGAAAATGAAAGATGTTTTTCCTTGGCAAGGGGAATAATAAACACATAAACAGAAAATTGTTAGCTTGATTTTTGCTCATATTTTTTTTTTAGAATGTGGATAAAAGTGGGGTCTGGGTATGATGACAATAGTCTATTACTATTTTCTATCTGTGAAAATGTCTCATGAAAATTATTTATGATCAGTTTTAGATACATTTTTATATTCCTAAACCTTGATTTAAGTGATTTAGTCAGGACTAAAACACTAGATCTTGTAAAGATTCATGAATAGCATATACATTTCTTGTCCCATAATCCTGCCACACTCAAATAATTTTCTTATTAAAGGCTTTCTGTTAAAATAATTATTAAGCAACAAATTGGTTTTGATATTCTGAGCTGAATAAAAGGCATAGTGAATATGTTAAATTCTGAGACAAAGAAGTGGAACTGTATATTTTTTAAGTTTTTCTTCTGTGAACTTAATTAAAGTCAACTAATAATTAAAAGGAGATATTATAAAAGATACTGACACTTCTTTCCCTGAAATATATGTCTTTTAGTCACTTGGACACATTTAGATTGGAAGTGTTGTAGTTGGAAAAAAGAGCAAATCTCAAAAAACTGAGGAGGATAGCATTTCTGCCCCTGAATGCTACTTGTGTCAAAAATGTAATAATAATTTTAAAAGTTCATTCCCTCCATCCTCCATCCTTCACACAGGTCAGAGTTGATGTTTTCGCCAAGACCAAACCTGAGTGAAGAGTTGACAAAAGATGCTCATCGTAAAGGGCTTTTATTATGAATAACAGATCTTCTTAGCCAGAGGCATTTTGAGAAGGGCAAGGGGTTTCAGTCAGAAAGCAGATATTAGAGAGATGCTCATATTTCTTCTATTTTTATGCTACTTTTGTCTCTTGCCAAATTAAATAAGTATATAATACTTACAGACATTTAAATTTAACATATTAGCACTTCCTTGCCTTTCTTTGCATCAGAGGATGCTTCAACTTATCTTTGAGGTCAGCTTAATTATCATCAGTTTATTAGCAAGGCTTATATAATATTTGATCTCTCTCGGAAAATCAGTTTTTCTCCTTGTATCCCACAAAGTCATTTCTTTTGAAGTTCACACTTTTGACAGTGTCTGTGAGTTGCCATCTCTGGCATGTTCAACAGTGGGGATTCTGAGAATGTGAAAGTGGAAGGGATGGGGAAATTTGTATAGAAATGTATATAAAGTATGCCGTTCTTGCTGATTTTTCATTTCATCAATGGATGATTCCATTCTGAATGTTTAGGTCTGAGATCAGGTGTTGAGTTTTTCACTAGATCTTCTCTTTCAAAGAGGAAAAATTACTTTAAATTTGGGGTTATTTTGTGGTGAAGAAATGTTGTCTAAGTGTAATGATTATGCTTTTTAGAGATTTGTATTAGTATTGGTATGTGAATGATTAAAGTGACCAACATATTTAATAATTGCATTGGACTAGTCCTAAAATCTATGCTAAGGAACTTCAAATCCACTGTTAATAACCCTGAATATTTTTCTGCTAAATCTTAATAGAAAATTGCAATTAATCACATGCATTATTATACTATTTATAGTGATCAATTCATGTATTTCTTTTAACATTGAAACATACTTAAGGACCTACATGGTGCAGCTTGAATGCTGATTTAATATTATGCATAAATCTTTTCCCTTTAAAATGAGTTAACTGTTTGTTTGTCCTTAACCAGTGAGGCATGAGAGCTGTATTTATCCCTTGTTTGCCTAGGAGGTGATCTACTTAGCTGTGCCCAGGGGAAGCTGCATTTTTCAGTTTAGGGAAGACAGCTGCCCTCTGGAATAATATTTACATCAATAGTATCATGATCAAGTGTCAAGTTTAAAAATCACAGGAAATCCACGGCGAAAAGGTTTAATTTTGATTGGAATCTCATGTAGGAGAAAAATGTTCTTGAATGGAGAGCATCTTAAAAGAAAATAGTGCTGTTGAGAGGAGCAGGGCCTAAGGTTAACTTCTCATCTACAAGTATTATAATAACAGTTCCAGATGAATTCCAAACATAGAGTATACAGAAGAATTTGCTTGTCTAAAATATGGGTAGCTATTGGAATGCTTTTGTTTCATTTATGTTAGTTTTTAGCATAAACCCAACTCTATTGCAAAATCTTTGATATTTTGGTAATAATTTTCTCTGTTTAATATTTACAGCTGTTTAGGTCTCAGTGTTTGCTTAGCAAAGTCAAACAATGCAGAATAGCAGTCACCCAATAAATGGTATTAGGTGATGCTTACCATGCTCAGTACCTAATTTGAGGTTCTTGGTAGTATTTGGGGAAGTGCATGGAAGAACTGCCACTATTTTGAGGAAGATATCTTCCAGTAAGCAGAGATAGTCAAAATACTGTTGGCTTACAGGAGAAAGTGGAGCAGTCTTGTGTATGTAATACACATCTACCACAAAATCGTTTAGGACTTAAATACTAAAAGATACTAAAAAATCCTAAAATCCTTCAATCCTAAAAGAACTGCCCTTTGGCTGTACAACCTTCCTCATACTACTTAGCCAGTGTAGATATGACATTCTGTATTTATGTAACTTTTAAAGCAGTGCCTGTTCCATATATGCACAGTGATGTTTTAGACTTGTTTGGTTTCATCACGGAGACATCTCTATCTCTTGGAAAGCCACTGCCTGTAGTTCTTCTGGGATGTGGGAACCTGAAAACGTCTCTGCAGAGTTAAGCCCAGTGTTTCCCAGGATATTCCAGAAGAAATATTTGATTCCACAGCTGTTCTGAAGTGAATTTCTTTCAATCTGTCCCCAGATCCACTGAATATCTACTAAATTTTTCAGTTTCAAAAACAAACGAATCATTATCACAGGAGTGTGCTGCAATATCATTGAAATTTTCTCTCCTTCATAGGAATAATTGTGATGATATAGTTGAAATGAGACTTAAGTTTACTGATAATTTGAAAAAATTAAAACCACCTTTAATGACTATAAAACATATTCATAAATGGCTTTGCCTATCAATTCTAAATAAACATGTGTGGGTAATTGAGGGGAAAAATACCATAAGGATCTCACATTCTTTTGGAGCTTATTAAGAACTCAGAATAAGAAATCTGGCTGAGTTTCCTGAGTTTAGCCAACTTACCTAGCACAGAACAAGAAGCAAGTGGAGGAACACGTATTTTTCTGTATACGTTATCCAGCAGCCAAGGTGCAGGCTGTCTTGGTGGTACTTAGCAAAGACCAGTGGGTTTTTTCTGACAGTGTAGTAAATTGGACTTGAGAACATACAGCAAAAAGGTGAAGTTTCTTCTAGGCCTTTTTCAGACTGCCTTCCCCTGATGGTTTGTGTATGACTTTGATCATACTTATGTTGGTTACCTGACCATAGAGAAGACAGTTCAGTTATCATCAGCAGTTAGGGGTATGTAAACCCTTGGTTTGTTTGAAAATACAGAGTTTACAGAGAGATACTTTCAGTAAAATATCAAAGAAGGTTGAGGTGGTTTTGAAAAATTTGAGCATTTTCTTCTTGAGTTTCATAGAAAGTAGCTAGCACTGACCATGTATCTTTGAACCTTTTCTTCCCCCCATGCACTTTTTATATGTTGTGTTACACAAAAGCAGTAACAGGAGTGAAGAATATGACAGAGTATGTAAGAGTGATGCCTGCTCCCTTCTCTGAATAACAATCTATCAGATACACTGCCAAAAGGAAGACATTTATAGAGTTAAATAGAATGTTCACAATTTCATGGGACCTATACCTTTAGGCAAGAAAATGATCTAAAGGTATTCACTGCAGTAGAAGGTGACCATAAAACTACTCACTTTTAGAACTCAGAAAAGCACTAAATTTTGTCTCTGCTTTTGCAGTAATTCCTTGAGATCCTTACTTATTGCTGTACAGCATTACTTAAAATCATCAGAAAGTTTTTTGTACCTAAAAACACATGTGCAGAAAGGAGGAATAATGTGATTTCTTCTATTTTAAAAGATTTTAGAAGTAGTCAGATACTGATGTAGAATGGATGATTTTTTGCTCATTCATTCTGTGGTATTCTGTAAAGCTTGGAGTTTTTTATTATAAAGTCAACATTATGAAAGTACTATCTCATATGGGATATGTTTAGAGGCATTTTGATATCAGCCTTAAGAAGTAACTACTGCTCGCATGAATTTTACAGTTTGAGGCTAATTTAGAGTGTTAGTCTTAAATTGGCTGGCTCCTAGGTCTCTACACCTGTTCAGAGATTAACATTGGAATATAAATGGTTTGGATTTAAAAATCCAGCAAATTTCCCTCCTTAGGCTATCATACACTGGGTGAAAGACTAAATAAAAGAATAGCTCCATTTACATGTCTGAATGCAAGGCTGAAGATTGAGAAGTGCCTACACTCCTTCCTCTTATATTTTGCTTTTAGTAATTTCGTTGCTGGAAGCAACTGAGAAGCAACTTGTTCTGGTGGTTATCTGTAGTTTATAACTTCATAGGCATATTCCCTGGCATAAAAAAGTATGTTACATCTCTGGAAGATTTGGTAGATGGAACAAATAAATACTTGTGGATTGTGTATTTATGTAATGTGCAAAACCAGGCAACATAACCTCCTATATGCAGCTGGAGACTTAATTGATTTCATGACTTTTAAAAGGTCTTAAACAGATGGAATGTGTATTACTGCAGAAAAAAAGAAATATTAAAAATGTGAAAATGAAGTCTGAACTACTGCAGAACTGTCAGGCACTCAGCATATTGCGTTTTTGATTCCCATCTTTCCCTGTACTTCTGAAATCCCAGCACAGCACTGAGGTCTCAGACCTCTAGAGAGAGACTATTCTACTGATTTTGTAGAACTGTGCTTTGTGTGGTTTGATACTTTTTCATTTTGCAAGGGTATACTGCTAGTCTCAATATACTTATTATGAATAGATCTTTTATTCTTTAATCTTCAGGATTTCTTCTGAAAAAATACTTGACACATAATCTTGAGGGATTTTTTTTCCCTATATTTTTAATGAGCCCTTTGTTCTGTTTGTATTTAATATTAAGATTTATTATTTCTTTAACTGCAGTTTAGTCAAGCAGGGAGTCTTTCAATGGATAGCTTTGGAAATCGGCAAAATTGTCTTTTGTTATTTTAAAGTGTTTTCACATTCCATAATGTTCTCAATTCAGCAACACTGAAGCACATCATAAATTTAATTAGAGGAGTTTTCTTAAAGAAGTGTCTGGGCCGATAAACAGAAATATTGAGAAGCAATTTTCCTAATGATATAGCAGAAGTATTCTGTCACTGTAGCACAAGACTCCTGACTACTTTTCCTTTCCTCTCTGTATGTCTTTCCATGGAATAAGAATTCCATAACTCTATTTACCTTCTTCATTGAGTACCTTTCATGCAAGAACCATCATGAGGTATTAGCAAAACCAATTAGAATCATTAAACAGATGCTTATCAGGGACAAAAAAAAGATCTAAACCTATTTCATTTGGTTCAGAGCTTAATACCTTTATTACTCTTTTTATTTGTGACCAAATAGGGTTTTATTATAATGGGTAAGTGCTTTTATTAAAAATTATTTTGTGTATGTTTCCTTTCCCATAGTTTACCTGTTCTGGAAATGTGAGTTGTCAATATTCTTTTAACTGTATGCAGAAGATGTACTGAAGCAAGGAAATATATATCTTCTTCTGCACTGAAATAAATCCTTCTTAACATTTAATTCAAACAAAAGTAAACTCAAAGGGCAAAGAAACTCAAGCTTCAAAACCTATTAGCAAATAATACAAAGATCAATGGATACATTTTTAAAGGTTGAAAATAAATTGAAGTTACAGATTGCGTAAGGTTATCATGTATTCTGGAGGAATGTCTCGTTCCATTGACTCATTTGAAGTTGAAATGCTTCAAGTTAAGCTGATATTTAAAATTGTGTGTATATCTGTGTCTTGAACAAAAGCAAAAACTTGGAAAGTCTTGTCTAAGGATGACTTTAAGCATATTTTCTTGCCTACAGGACTACTTCCTGATGTTATAAAACAGGACAAAAAAAAAATTTAGCTGTGTATAAACATGTACAGGTGACCACTTCAAAAGTCTTGTGAACAATTACTTTGAAGAATAGGCTTGCCTGTAAGCTGTACTCTTGCCACATAATTCCCTCAGACTGCTACTAAGACCTGCTTTAGACATTGTACCCTTCACGTAGAGCAGGGTATGAACATATTGCTGAATATTGTGTATGTCAGTGCTTCTGTGAGAAACAGGGGTGACTAACCTAGGAGGAAAGTTCCATTAATACTTCTTGTATCCCAGTTACCAGATTCCACCTTCGAGTGGCATAGTACTGCATAGTACTGTATTTGTCTTATGTAGAAATACACAATACAGCTAAATGATCATCACCACTGAAGAAAAAAACCCCAAACATTAAATGGCAGCTGTTTTGCAGACAACGAACTCCTACTGCAAGGCTGCAGGCATTCAGAAAGTAAAAGTCTGTCTGGACTGCTTTAGTACAGTATTGCAGGAAATCTCCATGCAAAGCTGTAGAGAGGGAAAGGGGATTTTGTATTAAATAAAAGATTTTTTTTTTGTCCTAATTCATCCACACATTCTCTTTTATTAGTGAGTTCTACAATATGTGTCCACATAGTCTAAGTATTAACTGGGAGTGACACTAGCAAACACCTAACATCTCTTTTTCATGACTTTTGGATTGTTCTGATGCTGAGGCCTGGATAAGACTTTTTCACCCTAAAAATTTGACAGTAGCTTTAATTTTTTTTCCTCCATCCCATCCCATCTTCAAGAGTTATTAAGAAATGTTGCTGATTTGGTTTTTTTCTTCTGCAGTTTGCTTGGGATTATTTCCTTGTTTTCTTAGTATTTTTTTACCAAGGCCAAGTTTCTTGAGAATAAACTATGATGTTATTATCTTGATGTTGTCAACAATTGTCATTCTTTTATGCTTTCTTATCCTTTCTTCAAATGTTTTTATACCCTTACCTTCCAATTCACATTTCATTTACACCATGTTTTCATTAAAAACCTCCACAATTTTTTACTGGAAAGAAGATCTCATAGCAACAAAGAAATTACAGACTTTAATCTGTGGCTCCTATCGCAAAGCAAAGTCTTCAGACTGTTTTTATTTACATATGCTTAGAGTGATTTGGACGCTTAGAACAATTTCTTGTAAAAAAAGCTTATCAAAGAATGGTATGGTTCATGTGGCCTTCCCTGGAGTGCAGTGGAAAGGAGAAAATGCACATTTGTGTGAAAAGTATTATGCTAATGAAGGCAATCTAAGAGGCTAAAGCAACTTGATTCAAACACTGTATACTTGCAAATGTAATATGGGCTACAAGAGAGGTAGAGCTTTCCTTTATCATGATGGTACAATTGTATCTTAAAGATTTCCAACATCACAAAAGTAAGGCCAGACTTCACTATTTTAGAGCTAAAATTCTATGTTGTAGAGTTCAGAAAATGGTAATACCTGTAACAAGAAAAGATAGTGACAATATTAATGCATATTGAAATTGATTAGTATTTTTCCTTTGATGATTATACTTAGAGAAAGTCTAGATGAAGTGATTTTTTTTAAATAAATCCAGAAGATCACAGAATGTGTCACACTGATATCTTTTCTAGGAAAGGCACTGAACAAAATACACACCTAGACTGGTATTTTTGCAAGGAATCCCTTGTAAACCTTTCCTAATGATTTTTCCCCTTTACCATTGGCAGTGGTGATTTGTCTGTTCTCTCAAATGTCAGTTACGTAAAGATAAAGGAAGAACATGAGCAGCAGGTACATAATCTTCTCTTTATCTCTCCTTCAATATTTCAGGAATTTTACTTTAAATGTGGAGCACACCCAACTGCTGACAGTGAAACATCTGTGGCTTTGAACCTCGTTACAACAAACAGTCGTTGTATCACATGTATAACATGCACAGATATTAGGTAAGTACAACAAAAATTGTCAGAGATGTACAGTCTCAGTGTTTCGCAGTACTTATCACTTCAAAAGAGCCTCTTTTTCTTTGTTCATTTTCCTTTTTAAAGGCTCGGGTTTTTTTCCCTCGCTACACAGTGAAAAATGGCTCATATTTTCAGGTGTGTTATTTGTTTTGCTGGTGAAATTAAAGCTCTTTTTTTTTTTTTGTACCTTAGTCATGTTGCAGGTGGAAATCTGACTGCTTAAGCTCTAACTAAAACCTTGAGTGCTCAAGATAGTGGCATAAGTGTGTAGATACTTTCTGCTAATATGTATTCAAGAGCCAGGAAAAGAGCTGGATTTTTGAGGGGGACAGACAGTTCCTGAAGAAATTTACTTCTTGGGTTTTGTTTTATAAATCAAAGTAAAATTCACTTGTTCTTATGTTTGTGTTTATTGTAGTTTGAAATACTGTAATCCATCTTTACATGTGGTATTTAGGCACATGCATTCAAGAATATCCACTACTTGCAAATATGTGGATTAAAAACCAATTGCCTGAAAAAGACAGCTACCATTGCAGTGAAGAATTACCTGAAGCACATTCATCTAGTGATTAGGAGATATTTTATGTGAAAGTATAAAGAGAATTGTGAAATGGTAGTTGTTGGCCAGAAGGGAGAAATTGGAAAGGACACTTGAACTCTGTACTGATTCATGTGGTATGTCTTCTGGAAAGAGCTA
The DNA here is from genome assembly GCA_013398075.1 of Notiomystis cincta. Taxonomy (NCBI): domain Eukaryota; kingdom Metazoa; phylum Chordata; class Aves; order Passeriformes; family Notiomystidae; genus Notiomystis; species Notiomystis cincta. The sequence goes on along the minus strand of VZRX01009478.1, from coordinate 62,193 downwards.
GTTTTGGAAGCATCCTTTGTGGTGTATTTACTGAACTGGCTCTGAGGTACAGATTAAACGAAGACCAAATATCAGTCTCTGTCCAATTGATATGTCAGCAGTTTGCAGCAAGGATGCAGACTCAGCTACTCAAAAGTGTCTGGTTCTCCTGTCCCTTCTAAAAATTCACCGGTCAAGAGAATGATTAGGCTTACTGAAGTGCAGACCCCTAGTGGGTGTCTGTACTGCTAAATACAAGAGGGGCAAGTGCTGATCCCCGATCCCAAGCCAGAGGGAAATGACTGACAGTTGTCCTGCACAGAGCTGTGCAGTCTGGTGCTTCCTCATGGCCAGCTTGGGGAAGTTGTGACATAGTTGACCCTGGATCTGCAGTGAAAGTACACTTTTTACCCTAGCAGTAGGATGGAATGGAAAAGGGTTGTTAACATTTCCTGTGTGGGGCTCAGGACGCACCAGAAGAGCTCACTGAACTACATGAAGTACAACAAAGGGGTAAAACTTGCTGAATAGTTGAGCTCTTTGGGATAAACATTAAGTATCTCTGGGACCTGTGCCCACAGGGTTCTCAAGAACTCAAAGTATTTCTGGACTGCAGGAAAGGTTGTCTATTCCTCAACCCCCCCACCCCCCCCCCGAAAAAAAAATTAAATTCCGATTATCTTTCAGATTTTAGAGTCTTTTTAAAGCCACAAAAGACTACCATGCACTTTTGTGTAATACTAGACATTTGTAGGTGATACCAAACCCCAAGATACTATTTTATTTTTTGCATGGCAAATCCTGCAAGTTGTTAAAATAGAATTTCACATGCATCTTTGGGTGGATAAAATAGTTTTCCAATTAAAGCTGTGCAAGAAATTGGTTTAGTGTCTGATTTTGTCTTTACCAGTTGCAAGGATGGTCAAATGTAAGTCTTTGACCATCAGAAAGAGTGAGAGATCCTACAATGAAAACATACATCAGTTATGAAAAGGTCATTGTAAAATCTTGGGCTACTTAAAAAATCTCCACTCAATTTTTTGAGTTTCTAATTCCTTTCTCCAAACTAACATTCTTGTAATATTTGTACATAATTCCAAGAAACTACATAAATGGACATAATATTTTTAATTCAGTTAAATATTTAGGTGGTTTAACTGGCAATTACTTTCTAAGATGCTTGTGCAGTTGAAAAGTAGCACTTAGGGCACTCTACAGTTCAGAGTATTTTGTGAAACCTACCGTCATCGTCCTGTAGCACTCATGTGAAAAAGAGGATTAATTGTATTTGGTACATTAGCTATTACTTTGTATTAGCTTCACTATAGTAAAATAAGAAATTTGTGTCTGTTCTTCAAAGTAGATTTTTCTTCCTTTTTTTTCTGAAAAAATAACCAAAAACCAACAACAAAAAACCAAACAGGAAAAGATGACAACAAGATACTATTTACATTTTCCTTAAATGTTTTTGTTTCCAACAACATACACCATATCTCTAAGTGTTTCTATCAATTTATCATTGACAGTTAGTCTACCACATGCAGACTAATTCCAATATTCTTGGTGCAGCATTTGTATGGTTTTAGCAAGGTTAGCAAAGCTCTTAAAAGTCTTATATAAAGCAGTATACTCTGCTATATAGAAAAAATACGAAGTGGAAGCAATGTTAGTCTATTGCCAGTTTTTATTCTGAAGTTTACATTAGATACTCTTAGTTTGCCTTAGGTTTATATTTTATATACATATTTTCATGCAAGTCTGGCCACCAGAGTGAAATAGTTGAAAGCTAAACACCCTCACAGGTCTATACTAAATCCATAGGCAGTATTCCATGTAGTGTAATGCCTTCCAGTATATTATGCAGAGTTAGTATGAATTGGCAGCCTTTATGCAATTATTTTTTTTCCTGTAATATTCACCCTGTGATGGGTTGCTATTCTGTGTCTTTGAAGAAGCTTTAATAGGTTGAGCAAATGGCTGAAAGTTGAAACAAATACTAAAACTGTGCAATCCTCAAGGGAAGATCTGCTTTTGTCAACTGTTTCCAGTAGAAATAACATCCAAAGGGGTTAGGAGTACCCCAGGGTACCCATAAATCAGGCTCAGGAATAACAGCAGTTTTAAGCAGTGTAAAAATAAAATGTGTAGAACAGAAATGCCTCACATCATCTTTCATGAACTCAGTAGGGTACAATTCCTAAAGGCACCATTATTTTTAGCTTTCAGCAGATACAGATAAGTGTAAAAGATATATAGGACATATTGTCACTTAATAGGTAGAAAGAATTCTCCAGAAGGAGAAGTATTTGGTGTTGTGTTATCAGATTTTTTTTTCTAATCTAATAAATCCCTGCTTCATTGAGCAAATGAATGTTTTGCTTTGTTTAAACAGTGCAATCTTTTATATGTTTTTCTGCTCTTTGGACTTTCTAATACTGGAGTCGGAAGTAAGAACTTCTAGTGGTGATAGTAGTGTATATGCCAGTTATTCTTCAAGGGTAACTGTGATGCAATGTCTTTGTCATAGTTCTTTTCAGGCAAATCAATTCAGGCTGTGATCACATTAGATTACAAGGATAGGAGAGTAATGGAGAAGGTCAGTATTTAGAGAGAAAAAAAGTGAGTGTACTATAGGAAGTCCTGTTGGAAATTCAATGGCCAGCTCTCTTCTCCTTCAGACAATAAACAGGGAATGGCTGCATGTTGTTGGGAATAACAGTGGGTTAATCTGCTTTGAATAAGATTACTTTGGGCCTCCTAAGCTTCTCACTAGCTTTTAATCAGCCATCTTTTTCAGTTGGGTTTGGGGTTTTTTTTCTGAAATCAAAGTACAAATTAGAAAAATTTTCCCTCCAGCAGCAGTTTGTGACATTCTCCTATCACTCCTGCTTGCTCATTTCCTCTGTTGTAGACTCAGGATTAAGACTGATGAGTTGTGGTTTTTATGGGGTAGTGTTCCTCAGTTGGTAAGGGATAGATTTGTTTTTCAATAAACACATATATGAATGATTTTCTGTTGTGGCTTTTACCTGTGGATTTTATATGCCAAAAGAAGACCATCTCCCCAAGTTTATTATGAGGATTAGGGTTTTTTTAATTTCATATTTTAGATTTTGATCTTTATGATGGTATTGTTGATATAGGTGTGCCATGTTCCTTATCTACCTACATGTTGTACTGTATTGTGTATTAATGTGTATTGCTTTGAAGTAAAATATTTTTTCAATTACAGTTTAAATATTGGTTAGAGACACCTGAAATAATTTGCTTTACCTTTCTTTCTTCTTGTGAGAGTTAAATGGTATTAATGCAGTCTGGATTTCAAAAAAAAAGAAAAAAAGAAAAAGTGGAAAGAGTATCAGAGGAGGAATATAGCAGGGACTATGACAAGAAATAGATAAGATAGCAGGTCAGCTATGGTATTGAAAACCTTTGCATTACAAATAATTCCAGAACCTTTAGTTGATTATTTGAATCCAATGCTACAGCTGAAGACACATTTTGCAAAATTGGGCTTTTGATAATGAGCCACCAATTAGCTCAATTGGTTGGAGCATGGTGGTAATGCCAGTGTTGTGGATTTGATCCCCTACAGGCCATTCACATAAAAAGTTGGACTTAATTGTCTTTGTAAGTCCCTTTCAACTCAGAATATTCTGTGATTTGCTTGAGAACTGTTAATATTTTCTAAGTGAAGCATCTGTACTACAACTTTGATTCAGGTCAATTTTGCTATTATTTGAAGTGAGTTTTACCGGGGACCTTCTGCTGTTTTCTAAGATGACAATGCAGACCATGTCCATTAAAAAACATCACCCATGTGATGTTTTCAGAAGAGTAAATAGCACCTTATTCCAGACTTGTAATTGCTATTTCCCTTTGCTTCTGGGGCATAGGATCCTAAATTTACCCCTTGGGCCATTATAATCCAAGGAAGTTATTAAATCTATATTTAGCTATTGTTTTTTGAAGTACTTTTTCTTTCTCTCTGACCCATCTTAGTAATGTGGTCTCTGCTCCAAATCTGTTAAATTCTGTTGTCTTTATATACCTTGAGTAGTTCAAAGAGGAGTGGAAGAAGATTGTGCTAAGAATTAAATCTACTTTGTCTAAGTACTATGACCATCAGGGACAATGTCTTCTGCTTTATTCCCTAATGTTCCTTAAATTAATGAGATTTCTTAAGAATCACTTTTTTAAAGTAGGAAATTAGATATAAAAATAAGAACTGCTACTAATTGATTTAGATGTGTTTTTTTTTTTCTCTTCCCCAGTAAGGTAACTTATAGAATACTCTTGTTACAGCTGTAATATTTGAGTTCTGATACAAGCAAAACCATGCAGAGAAAAACCTTTTGTTGAGACTTCTGTTGGTCTTTTGAAACGTGATCCAAGTCTAATAATGCCAGTAAGGGACCTTTGTTTCCTCGGAGGTGCACACTGTGGACTCCAGATTCAAAGACTTGTACCATGGGCTACTTGTGCATCATTCAGTTGCCTTAATCTTCCTCTTGAATTATAATCACTAATATACTGCAGCCCCCTGTGGCAGTGACAGGACAGCAGTGCAGTCCTTACTACTTTGCCTCTGAGTCTGTTAAGATCTGCACTGCAACTGCATCTCAGTGAGACGGCTTCCAGCTTCAACACATCTGGGAACGGCAGAGTGCATTGGCAAAGCTACTGCACTGTCACACTGTACTTATCCTTTGCCAGAAGGGGACAAATGGGGAGGATTTTATACAACCTCATTCATCTCCTGTGCTGGACATAAAGCATGAATTCCCTTCATGTGGGAGAATGAAGCCTGCCTCCTTTTCCTTCTTTGTGACACAGACGTTTTTTTTCCAAAGCAATTCCTTTGCTTGGCATATATGTTACTGTACAGTCGACAGAAAGGACAAATGGAAGGGAATGAATGCATTTACTGCCTGCTGATTTTTTTAATTTTTTTTTTACATTTGCCCACTGTCACGGTTTGGACAGGTGTTTACCAAGAAAGGCGGGAGCCTTCCTTTGGGATGAGAAATGTAAACCCCCTTCCCTCCAAATTAGTAGTATTTTGAAATTNAAGGTGAAAAGAGTTCCTCTCTCAGTGAGATATTAACAGGGCACCAACCTCAGCGGCCACGGCAGGAGAAACAGGCTGGGCTGGACCACGGTGGTAACAGAGAAACAGGCTGGGCCCCTTCCCGCGGTGGCAGCTACAGGCATCCTCCTCCAAAAGCAGAGAGAAAGAGAGCCCACAGCTGCTCCTGTCCTGGCTCTTACCCGCCCCCAACTCTCGCAGTTTCTTGGACTCTTCCCAAGAAACCCCAGACAGAGGGGTGCTGCACCCAGATGCCCTCCGGGCTTAGCCACTTGTATTGTTCTCCTTAAGTAGCAATTTTTAGCATTTCTTAGGAGTCTTTTTATGGGGAAAATTTCCTCTCAAAAGGGACAGCACCCACGTGCTTGTGAACATAAATATAATGGCGTGTGGTATGTCTGAGTGTTTGAAACAGCCATGGGTGAGAGTTTTTATGTCACAAGTCACAAGTGAATTTCATTTCTAATTTGAATTTATTTCAATAATGTGCATCTCCTGATCCACGTGGGATACAATGAATGTAATTAATTTCATTTTGCATTTGACATTTCACCTGAAGCCTGCAGATTGCAGCATATTATCAATAGGCTCTATATTATATGTTGTATGTTCTCTGCCATTCTAATTTTTGGCATGATTAATATAGTGAGGTGCTTTTGTAGATTTCTTCACTTACATATTTTATTCATGTTACAAGACACAAAGACTTAAAAGTTTGGATGGTTTTGGATGAATTAGTAGTTTTAGTGTGTCAGGTATCCAAGTGTAACATATCCAAGATTTCGTGAACCTCACTTCCAAAATATTCTGAGGAAATCTGAGTGAATACTTGCATATAATCAATGAAAAATGATAGCTAATGAATGTAATTTTATTCAAGTATTGTAAATTTAAGTGTTAAAGTTAGAATTTATTTGCAATGTCCAAGAAAAGCAGAGTAGCAGATGTTTTAAAACGGTTATTCAAAGAGACTCTTGAAACTTGTAAGCCCACAGTATGCCTTTTCTCTCATCAATGTTTCCAGGTTCAGGGGTCTGTGACTTTCTTTTCTTTCTTTTTAAAATTCCTTAACATGAAAGACAAAGCCTTTTCATCTCTGGCTAGTTTTGCTTCAGGCAAGGTTAGTAATAGCTGAATATTTTCACCATCTGATAGCAGTGTAGTGACCTATGAGAGTCTCTATTGGAGGTCACAATGCAGTTGTCTTTGGAGAGACATCTCTATTGCAAAGGCACCATCACAGGTGATACTAATTAGCAAGCCTCATCATTTCAGTAGAGACCTGAGGTCTGAAGGAACAAGGTGAACAAATTGCAGAGTGTTCCTTTCAGGTCTCAATTGAGGCATTAAGGGAATAGTTTGGGGAGTAACTTGAGCTGTTGCTCTCTGCTGAGCAGACTGTGATTTGGCTCACCTTGCGCTTCAGTAAGCTGAGACCCATTGCACCATCTCCTTCTATCATCTCTGACTTTCTTTTATCATGTTTTCTAAATTGGAAATAAGGAATTGAATGTGAATATGATACAGATGAAAAAAAATTTACAAAATCAAGTGCAACAATGAGAAATCTGTCTTGTGGAAAAAAATTCAATACTTTAATATTTTTAATGATATGACACTTAGCAACTACTGTTTGATATGTCATTAAATGAATTACTGATGGAAGAATGGGAGATAGAGAAACATTCTTTGGAAACCAATTTAGAGAAGTAATATACTTTGTGTGAAAATTGTTTTCAAATATAGTTCAGGCAAAGCATGTATTTTGGTTGTGTATATACACACAAAAATATATATGTACGCATATGGATTGATAGTATGTGTGAAAAAAGTAATGTTTTTCAAACTTATATGTATTAATTTATATCTCTAAGAAGCTGATTTTGTGAGAAATACGCTATTCTTACCATTCTACACACAGTTATGTACTATTTCTACTGTATCAGGGCAGATTTGAAATCTAACACATCCCTGACCGTCCGTAGAATCAAGTAAGGAGTGTACTTGTTAGATATTGCCAGCTTTTCCAGCCATGACCCCCTCACAGCCACTCTCCTCCTACCTGGGAGCAGAACTACTCTCTCCTGATAAACTGAACAGCAGCAGTACTGGTAAAGGTAGAAAATCCATGTTTCTGCTTAACTGAAAAAATTTATCAAAGGTGTGAAAGAATCATGGTATGGAGTGTCTTGACTGATTGCTGATTTTTTACAGTTATATGAATATATGTGTACATATAGATATCTTTTGAGAGAGAGAGAGAGAGAGAGAGAGAGAGAGATGCAAGTGGTCTTGAAACAAACACTGCTAGAAGTGTTTGAAAAAATTGCAACTGAATTTTATTTCTGCCTTGGATTGGTTTATGTAATGGACATTTCTAATACACTTGAGAGACAGTACATCTCAATTTAATTTTCCTAATTTCAGTTTTGTCCAAGTCACCTTTTTTAAATTCTTTTTCAGTGTTAGAGAGAGAATGTATGTAGAGCAGAAACTATTTTAGTTGCTGCAAAGCAGTGTCTATTTAATTGACTTTAGTTTGAGAAATTGATTTGATTTATCATCATCATCAATTTCTGCTTTAAAAAGAAGTTCGTTCCACTAGGACAAAAGAAACTGAGAAGATACAGCGAACTCAATGAATTGAAAAGTATTCAGAGTATAGGCTGTTACTGAAGCAGAAAAAAATAAGTAAATTCCTAAACTCTCTGTGAAGGGTATATAAAAAATGATGAACACTAAGTCCATTAAAGGCTAATTTTTGGCAGATTAATTTATAATATAATTTTTTAACATGGAAGAAACAGTTCTTAAATCTATTTCTGATACAAAATCATAAGGAGTAATTTGTTAGCATTTACGTTGATAATTGAGTAATTCCTTTAGGATGCTGTACCTTGGATAAAATCTCATAGTATAAATTTAACTGCAGTTTTAGATACACAGAAATATAAATACTCTGTATATTTAGCTTTATGAAGTTCTATATAGAAAAATGTCATATGGGCATTTACTTTCCATTAAAATTTATATTTTCTAGGTTATATTTGAGTTGTAAAAGATCATTGCAAGATTATTGGCATCTGCTATAACAGTAATGTCGAACTGATCATAGTAATTTTTCAAAGAATTGGAAAGACAGAAAGGAAGGGAAGGTGTTTGTGGAAAATGCAATTGGCTTTTACAACATAGAGAAGAGTGAAAATATCCAATAAAGAATTAAGCTGCTCAGCAGCAGAAACATATACATGCACACAACAGAGTAGTTTCATTTGCAGGAACCTGGGAAAAATTTAAAATAGCAGAATTGTGCAAATGTACCCGGACATAATTCGTGAACTCAAATACATGAAGGACTATTCATGAGACAGAGAACCTGTCGTAATATAGAGAACTTTATTAAATGTTACTTGACACTTCACAGAGTCAGTTAATGATCTCATATGGAACAGTGACTGTTGTCCTGGGTAATGGCTTGGAGAGTCATTCAGTTCCTCAGTCAAATAGCTCCACAGGAATTATCAGATTTCAAAAATGCCTAATTCAAATAAACATTTTGATGGAATTTGATGGCAGGTGCTTACACACTGTTTTCAATAGATATCTGGGGCACAGTGCTACTCTGAAATTCTATAATTGTATTTTTGATGTGTATCACATTCAGGGGCATATGGGGACAAAATTTTTGGGAAAAACAAGGGAGGGAATGAGGAATATGTTGGAGAAATATGTTCATTTATATACTTATAATAAATAGGGACATTAACTGCTATGCTTCTCTCTAAAGCATGGTGTAGAATGAATTGTGGTAGCAGTGTACTGACTGACAACAGTATAAGGAAAATATTTCACCCATTTTCTATTGACAGCCCACACTGAGCATGCAAAGGTCTTGGTACATTACAGTCATGACGGAACTGCAATGGAATTTAATAATTAGAATTACTTGTTTGCTTTTTACCTTAGCAACTTATGATCGCTGATAGCTATCTTCCCCCTTGTTAATTCTTTGGATGTTGTTAAATGTTGCTTCTGAAATGAGACAGTTTCTGAAGACAATCTTAGAAAGAGTCTGTTATTTATTTTGTTCTGTAAGAGAAACCAGTAGGGTTCTAAATTTTTCAGATCTTAAGAAAAATTCCTTCTTCCTCCAGATGAATGTATTTGTATAAAGCTTCATTCAGTAAACTTAACTATATGTTTACTTTAAAACAGCAATTTTGAAGGAGTAAATTATTGCAATAACAGTATGATTGTTATATAATGATAAAGTATAGTAAAAATTTTATTCTAAATTGTGCTGTGATGAACTAAGTTCTTTATTAACTAAGTTACCAGCACAATTAAATTTTCCTTATAAAGGGAGAATCCAGGGCAGGGTCAGGAAGGGGCATAGAAAGTAAATTCAGTCCCATAGTGGAAAGTAGACAAAAGTAAAGTTAAATTGTTAATACAGAAATGTTATGAACTTGGTGCAAAAAGATGCTGATTTGCAGTGTGGTTTGAAAAGTACAAGAAGTACATCATAATCAAAATCAGTCAAAATCTCTTAGGTTCTGTCAATATCTGTGACATTTTAAGGGAGCTGTGTGCAGACTTTTGAAAATGGATGAAAATGTGCACAATTAAGAGAATAATAATTTTCCCATTTCAAGTTTGTAATGGTAGTGATACTGCAATGTAAGAATACTACAAGAAAAATGACACCAATAAAAACACATTTTTATATTGTTACAAACTCCTGTGCTAAGACTTGTATTTTCACTTCATATGTTGTTTTAGTTTATTTTAAAGTAATTTTGTGCCACTGTACACTGAAAGGCAGTAAGCAGGATGAAAACAAGCATATTTATCCATCAAAAGTGTTTGAATTCTTTCTTTCTCCAATTAAACTGACATAACTTTCTCTTGCCGAGAAAATAAGTCTTACAGCTGATCTCTAAAGATCAGCTGTGACTGTGGTTGAATATGCTTCTGAAAGAGTTCAGTGTTAGTGAAAAGTGAGTAAAATAGTAGAGAAAATGTGTGTTGCTGGATAGCAAGATAAGGGGAAAATGATTCCTACTGTACTGAATACATGAGTTAGCCATAAGTGTTGCTTTTCTGTGCAGATATTTCAGAGTCTTTCTACCACAGCAAACTTTTACAAAACCCTCCTCTGAATCACTTTCAGTTTTGTTTCCCTTTTTGGGATGTACTCCTACATTTTTATTAGGTAAAATGGAATTTTGATTAATTTTTCATACATATTTATATATAATACATACGTGTATGTATACATTCTTTCTGTCTTTCTTCTCAGTGAGCAGTCTTCAGTTATTTGATGTGCATTACATTTATAAATGTTTTCTCCCCATGATTTTCTTATTTCACTCTGCACAGGAGACAAATCTGCCCATATTTCTGGTGAAAGTAGGAACCAGACAGTGCTCTTCTGGCATGCAAATGCCATTTGCATTGAACAAATGGCTCTTTCTTTTTGTTTTGTTTGAAGCAACAAAGAGAACAGTCATACCACTTCCCATAAGGTATGTTCTCTGTAACCACAAAAGGCATTGTCAGCCAAAGAGCTGCCAAGAAATCCAGGACCAGCCTACTGATATGCACAGCGCTAGAAAGATGGCTGCACTCAGATGTCACCTCTATGAATCTGTCCAACCTCTTTGGAAACAGGTTGACAATGCTGATGTCAATCGTGAGCTGTACTCACGAGCAGGACTGTGCCTTTGCTCCCTATGGATTCTCTAACCTTGTTGGAATTTATTAGATTTCCTGACAGAAGAGGTTATATTTATTCTCTTTTGCTGTATGTGCCTCAAAAGGTGTCAAAGCATGTCCTGATCAGAAAGCAGGTGCTGAGAGTGATCCTGCAATATGGTTCAGTCAGGTTATATAAATATAAAACAGCTTCAGAAAGTCATTTATTCAGTTCAATACAATTATAATTTAATTTTGTTTTTAAAGTAAAATACCGAAACAAGAGAGAAAATGCATTTTAAAGGCTTTCATCATTGAGATTTTTAGAAATAGCTCTTTTTCTGTGTCATCCTTTAAATAAATCTTTCATTTCAGGCAATGTAGTCATTATTGTTTTGTGGGGACATATTTATTCATGTATCTGCTGAAGTAATTGTAATTAAAAAGACATTTCTCTCAGCTTGACCCCTTAGACTTTGATTATGCAAACAGTTTTGTGGGTTTGAGTATTTTTTTATTATTTAAGTGTTTGCACGTTAAGACTTATGTACTACATAACTGCAGATCATTTTCACATAAATAGCACTATGACTTTTCCAGAAATAAGTATCTTCTACAGGTGCACAGCCTGTCCCTCTTGCATTCAGCTGTGACCTTGAAAACTGATTAACGAAATCGTACTCTAAGGGATGCAAGGCTTCACATAAAACAAGTGAAGCATGTACAGGTCCTTGAGGGGTGCTTAGAGTATCTCATAGACTCTAATGGTAATTCCTTTCTCTTTTAATGCTATTAGGTGATTCTGGCTTGAGGCAATCTGTAGTACTTTTCTCTTTATTTAATTTTGTGCCACAGATTTTATGAATTATTTTATTATAACCTCTCTTTCATGTTTTAAAGACAAAGTGCTCTCTCTGTCTGGTGTGCTGTGTCTTCTTCAGCTACTCAGATATTTGAGTGTTTCATTGATTTTACATGGCATGAACTTTGGCACAGAAAGCAGATGAAAAGTTGTTATGATTACCTAAACCTGAAAACAAAGTGGTGCTTGTGAAAAGCATGCAGAGTGCCCTGCATTTAAGACTTCATTTCCTTCAACAGTAAGAAGGACTATTTCAAAAGACAAAATTTGCTGCATTCCAAAAAGTAGTGCATTTATTGTTACCTAGTAACATTGACAAGCTGTGAAAACCTAGTTTCAAAAATTAATTTATTCATTAGAAGCTCATAAATTATTGTACTTTTGACTTTCTAACTCTCTACGTTTGTATTTGAATTATGTTTTAGTTAATGAAACAACATCTTCTGGAAGTCAGAATTGAGAAATAAAGTACAATTTAAAGCATTCCACACATCCCTCTCAATCTTGCGGCCAATATTTGAGTCTTTAAAATCAAATTAGTATTACGTGAACAGGGATGTAAGGTATTGTTTTAATAAGTCATTAAACTAGCAGAAGGCATTAAAGGAATTTCTGCTAGCGATAAAATGAAAACAGAAGGCAAGATTCAATAGTAGCTGGTCTTAAACATCTGTAATGTGCCAAGGTACAAGTATAAAATGTAGCATTCCCCACACCCCTGCTTTTTGTATTCCTTGTTAAAAAACCTCGGGTACCAAAAGTGGAGACATTTTTGTTGGGTTTTTGTCTCTCAAAGTTAAGGTATTTCAGTTTCTAAAGCTAGAAAGAATGGGGAGAATATGCTGATATTAGTTGTTTACTTGGCAATTTCTGCTCTGGTTGTAGTGTATTTCCCTATCCAGGACAAAGAAATTGAATGTCCTGAGAATTTTTTTGTTTTCTCTGATATCTTTTATTTAATAAAATGTGTTGTTTATAATAGCAAGGAGTAAAATATTTCTATAGAGATGTCCTTATTGTGTTGATAGGGTCTCCATGGTGCTTTGAGTTCTGCAGAACATTTAGAACCATATGGTGACCTCATGTCAGTAAGTAGTTAAACCAGTTTTGCTTGCTGGATCTGAATAAACCCACCAAAACCAACAGGATATAAATGCAGGTACATGTGCTTTGCTCAGTCAGAGCCTAGACTCATCCAGTCTAATAATTCTGTGCTTTCTGAATGATATCCTCACATCCAAGCAGTAGTCCTGGAATGTCTTTAATGAGTCTCTCAGTGTGAGGTAGAATTTATTATGCTCCTCTTCACAGGAAGTAGATCCAATAAAGAATATTCAGGGGGGTTTTGTTTCTATTTTTTCAAGAATAAGACAATTCTGGAAATGTCTGCTGTTATGAGAATGAATATCACTGGAAAGAGCTCTTTTCTCAACCCTTTGCTGTCTTTTACGATTATCTGTGGTAAACTGTACGCATAAAAAAAAATGTATTTTATGTGATTTATCTTTCCCTTTGCTGTGTATCCTGGTGCCTTGTAATGACCCCCTGTTTTCAGAGGGATGTGTATGGTTTTGATCATATTGGCTGAGAGCTTCCTGTTTTCTAGAAAATACATTATGCATATTTGCGATTCAGATGGTATTTATCTAAGGTTAAAGCATTAACACTAGTACTAAAGCATGTTAAAAATATTTCTGATGAAAATTATTATTTTTCTCAGCATATTGAGTAATATACTTGGCCTTTCAAAATATGTTACAGAAACGTGAGCATTCCTTTGGATTCTAGTTGCTGACCAAGCAATAGGATACTATTACTCTCTGTTCATGTTCCTTTCCTTTTTTCTGTTTCTTTGTTTGTTCTTTTCCAAATGTATGAATATTTTATTCCTACTTTTTCTACAAGACTCATAAGATTGTATTAATCTCCTAAGGAAGCCAGGAGATTATCCTTTGAATTCTTTTCTTCCCTTATCTCTTTCCTTCTCCCTGCTGTGTTTAATAGATTCTGCAAAAAAAATTTTCTTTTTAGTCGAAGGGAAAAAGGAAAGGGGGAGGAAAAAGAGAAGGCAGACTTCACATTGCATCTGCCAAGAATGTTCAAGAGGTCATTTTTTGCATCTTTACTTCATTTTGTTATTTTAAAAGAAAATTCTTCTCTAATTGTTTTATATGGTCACTATGCACTCATGTAGTTGAATAGTACTACAATAAGATTTTTTTAAAAATTCATATGATGCAGATTGGGCAGTATTGCATTGACTTTAGTTTTAATTACTAATGTTAAGTAATAGTTTTTGACACTTGGGCAGAGTATTCCATTAAAATGGAATTTTCTAAAGAAAAAACATTCCACCTAGCATTTACTGATATCTGTCTTATTGTTTACCATATGCCAGAGTGAAAAACAACCTACAAGTATAAAGGTTTATTTTCAGAGGTTTTTTTTTTTTTTAAACATTCAGTTGCATTTTTAACATTGCACTGCAGATTTATTTATTTTATTTTAGCATGCTTTTCCTACTGTGCATATAATCAGATGCAAATGAAAGATTGATTCTGCAAAGCTGTGAGTACTCAAGTTCTAGAACAGGATGTTATTTAAACATATGCTTGACTCTGAACATGTGAGTAGTGGCTAAATACACCAACAGAAGAATGCTTATTCACATTAGCTTTTAATTTCAGTTAATCCTTGCAAATTTTTTCTTCTCCAATGGCTTATCTTGTCAAGGTTAGGTCACATTATCTAAATTTTGAGAGCTGTGAACAAAGATACGCAGATATCATAGGAGAAGGTACTTGCAAAATCTCTGAATCTGAGTTCAGGTGGATGAGTTTCATGATCTCAGGCAGAGGAAGAATTGCCTTTTCAGTGGTAATGAAGAAGCTCAAAATAAAAAATGTTTGAGGAACTAATTGGAACCCTCCTTTCTTGTTTGCTTATTGGGGGTTTTCTAGTGATTTTCTTGGTCTCCATATGCATTATGTTTCTTTGATATTTCAACATTCTTTGGTACCTTAATGACATTATAATTTTTTTAAGTTTAATTAGAGTGGGGTAACAGTGCCATTTAGTACAATAAGCATGAAGTCAATTATTTGTAGGAAAAAATGGTCATTTAGATAACAGCAGAAACCAGAGAAGTAACAACTTGATCTAGGCTCAATTGCCTGTGGGTATAATATTCTATAAGTATTGACACGCAGTCCACTCTGTGCCTTGGATTTCTGAAAGGCTACTTGTGTAACTGGTGTTGAAATAGCTGCCTGTGCAAAGTAAAATAAATAAATGAAGACTTTGCAAGCTCGGACTTATACTAATATTCTTTTCATGTTCATTTCCTGTCAGAGAAAAATATATTTGGGCCATGACAACAGAAATTAAAAAAAAAAAAATTAACAGTGTTGAAAAGCATAAATGTGTGGAATCATTGCACCTGTATGAGGTTTCTTCAGATACTTTGATATTGCTTGTGAAAATTGAGTCATTCCATGGTTATGTGTTGAATACTGTGAGATAGAACAAGTACCTTTTTTACATTGTACAGGTTGTCATATACTGTGGCTTGACTGATGCTCTAAATATCCCAAACATTTTTCTGCAGCATGTTGTGCTATCAGGTTTGGGTCTGATTATGCCAGCTGCTTCCTTCATTGGAAATATTGGAAGGTTTGCTTGCTTGCCTTCTTCTAGGTTTGACTTACAGCACAGCAAATTGAAGAAACCTACTTTTGCTTAACTGTAGGTCCTTGGTAATTTATAATTTTCCTGTGCAGAACAGCTTCTTGTTTTTCAATATTTTGCAGATGGGAGAAGTTATCTGAATGGTTGCAGTCATTATGTGCTTTTTTTTCATTTATGCAACTTTGCTGTTTTGCACAGCTAGTGGGGTTAGCACAAAATTGGCGCGACTTGACCGAATCAGCCAACATAGGTGGCTGGCTGCTTGCAAGTGGTTGGAAGAGGCAAGCAGCCTGCAAGAGCTGTTGCACAGCCAAGAATATGGTATACGTTCAGGTTCCAGAAAAATGTTACATTTTCAAATAAGATTTGTCACTGTTAGAATTATTTCATGATAAAAATTAATATCTGGTCAAAAGTTGTTAAACCAATCAAAGTATGCATGGAGCAAGTGGCAAATAAGTGTTTTTATCCCTTGCTTTAAAAGATTTAAAGGATCTCTTCCCAGTGTGAGACTAGGGATTAAGTATCATATTTTGGTGAGAATGTTAACTGCTACCATGGGTAGGATTTTGATTCTGGATTTGAGACCCATTGCAGAGAGTTCTGTCGGGTTTATTGGTTTGGTTTGTTTTTTTCTATAAGAGATTTTTTCTGTATTTTGATATGTTTTTACCAGGATATATACCAGGATTCAGAAAATATTTGTCTGAAAAGCTGTGGCTGCTTGACGAAATTGCTTAGAATTTCAGACAAGAAGATAAAAAAAACCCAAAACAGTCAACACCATTGTCCTTATGCATTCCAAGACAAAGAATTTTAAAGGTAGTGGAAAGTTGTTTTCAATTAAGTTTTTATACACAACTGACAGTTCATGGATTCAACACTGAGCAATCTAAACAAAAATAAATATTGGACTTTTTTTGAGTTTTAATTCAAGTGACATACTTTTCCTTAGCATGCTTCACTGTTACCAGATTCTTGACGCTTTGTTGCTTATGTGTGCTTATGTCTGAGTCTGGTCTCCCTGTCTCTACCAACTATCTACCTCTCCAAACTCATTCTACCATGAAAGTCCTGACTTAATTTCTTCTTGAGTTTGCAAGTTCTTCCCTTTTATAAACCACCCCAGAAATCTAGTGTATTTGTATTTGATTGGCAACCTTTAGTTTTGTTTTTTTTATTTTTTTTTTTAAGAAAGCAATTAGAAAGTTTTATAGAGTGAAATATTTTATGTGCTGATTTTATGAGTGTAGCTTTATTGTCATAATCTTAAATGGCAATGACATGAATCTTCTCTGCTGGGTGAGTTATTAACAACTTCTGAACTCCTGTGTTCAGAATGATTTTTTTTAAATTTTATTTTATTCTGTTTTTCTAAATCTCTTTTAATGATGCCTTCTAGGTAAAGAGATAATTTCATGTGAACTTCTGAAAACAGTGCTTTGTGGCTTGAAGCTTTGCTCGCTTTGTGACCTACATGTATATTTTGCCAATCAAGATTCTTGAAATATTTTTGCCCTTCAAGAGAGTAAAATAAATAGTTCACAAAGCATATTTTAACTAAATACCAAAACAGAGATATAGTTGCCTTGGAATGTAAAGGCTTATTAAATTAAATGTGTAATAATCAAATATAAAGCTGCAATTCTCACAGCTGTGGGATGCTGCAGCAGTGAAGGTAATGCTTGCAAAGGTACACCAGAAAAGCAAAACAGGAGTAGACTGATCTCATGCAACCATTTGTGTGTTTCTTTACATTTTATCTGGGGGGACTGTTCTAATGACGAGAATCACAGCCAGCTTGGTGCCAATTACAGAAGTGTACCACTTTCTTTGTGCTTTTTTATATCCCAGAATTTAGCTATTCGTAATGTCACGTATACCAGGTTTAGCTACGTGTGCTCAGAAAAAGGAAAAAAAGAAAACAAACCCAAAGAAACAAAAAACATGCAACACCTCCCCTCCCCCCAAAGAAACTTAAATTTATCAAGATTACCTTTCCAGTGTAAGATTATTCAGTAAGAAAGCCCCTGAAGTTTTGTCTAGATTAAAGGACTTTTGGAAGCTGGGAGCTGGACCTGTGAAATATCCTATTGAAGTTTGTATTCTACATCTTTGTAGGTTTTTACCTTGAAGAAATCTTTTCATTTTTTACACTAAATTTGCTGGTACTCCATTATACGTAATTGTTTCTTAGTAAACAATATGTAATTTAGATGTTTGTCAATATCTGTTGCCTGCAGAAGGATATATTTTTCAGTTGGTGGTTCTCAGTCCCAAAACAATAGGCATGCTTTATTTTTAAACTATAGTTTGTCTCTTTTTTTTATTATTTATATCTCTCATTTACTCTATTTCTCTGAACTGGATTGAATTTTTTTTTTTTTTGTCATACTAGACTTTCTTTACTTATTTTGGTCTCTTGTTTCTCTGCATTTTATGTGAGTTTATATTGTTTGATTTGAAGTAAAAGTAAAATTGTTTGAATCTAGACTTGCATCCCATTTGTGGTTTATTTACTGTCTGGAGCTCTATTTACCCTGAAAACATGATAATTATTTCCATGCGAATCTCCTTTTGCATGTAGCATTTGGATTTGGTACTAAGCTTGACCAACTGCTTGGTAACAACTTTTAACAAAAAATTTATTCATATTTCATTTGTTAGAACCACAAAAATAATTTACATTTCTCCAGTAAATATCTTCTTGGAGAATTGGCAGAGTCTGGCTTTTTACTTTTTGATACTTCATTTTGTCTTTTTTTTTATTTTCCCTCTTTTATTTCCCCCTTCTGCCCTGTCTTCATTTGAAATTCATTGCAGTTACTGATCATTCATATGGAAAACTAACTTAGTAACATACTTAAAATTACCATATGTCCTCTCTAAACTGAACTGAGTTTTGTTCTTCACTGCTTCCAAGCTTCTACAAGAATCTATTTCTCTAAATAGTTGGCACTTCTAGGTGTTGGATAGCAATTCGGAAAACCCAGTTCTACGACAATTTTGGTTTGGAAGCATTGCTAAATGAAATAGCATAGTTCTTTTTCAGCCTTTCACTTAGTGTTACAAAAGTAAAATGCAAAGGACTTCATAATCACTGTAATTTTGCAGGTTAAGCTGAACGTGTGCTCTTTTAGTTTAGTAGACAGTAGAGAATGGATATAGAGACAAAACTACCATGTATATATTTTTTTCTATTTTCATTTTTTCTTACTGTACCCACAGCAGTACCCCATTCAAAGTTTGGGCTCAAACAATAGTAGCCTTCCAGAATGTTACCACTGTCCCCTGTATTTTAGAAGTTAAGTGCCTTACTTTCTTCAGTAATTGATTTCTAGCTAGACTATCATTAGGCTTAAAAACAAAAATAAAACATCTCATTTTCTTTTTTATCTTAGGTTATTGTGAGGAATGTATTATTCTTACTGTTCTTTTCCATAATACTTTTCAGATACGTGTTCTTCCAGAAACCTAACAATCACACTTCAGTTCATGATCAGTCCGTAATCAGTCTGTGATGTGTTGTGTGCAGTGAGACGGTGTCACTGACTAAGGAACTTTGCTGCAGCTGGCAGTGTCTGAAAAGAGATAATTTTTGTGTCACTCTGTACAGTGTCCAAGTTGTTGGGCATGTGCATGTGGGCATCCTGCAAACACGACAGTTAGAGTCTCAGCATAAGGAAAAATATTTCAGCTTCGCACTAAGGAACCTGACTGTTCATATGTGAAATGACATTTTGCAGTATTTTTCAGTTCCATCCAGGATATAGAGAGGTTCTTCAGATCCCAAGTCCATATAAACTGGTCCTAGGCATCATTTATTGAAAACTAAAGAATTCCCAATTTGCAATAATGTTTCCAGACATTGTCTCCTTGCCTTAGAGTCCTGCTTGCTGTGAGGGAATGTATCTATGCTGCAAATTCTGTATTACAAAAATCTCAGTTTATGATCACAATCCTATGTTTCCTGTTGTTTTGGTCTCATACTTTGATCAGTCAGCCAACTAACATGGAATACATATTTGTGAAAAATATAGCAGCAGCAGCTCAGATATTCTTCATGTAAACAAGCTAGTGACTGAGATATATGATGTGTGTCACTGTAAAAGGCAATGTACTTGTAGCCGAGATGGAATTCAGAAATTTTTGGTGCATGTTTCAGCAGCAGCCTGCAGAAGGTGTGGGGAATGGTTAGTAGTGAGTATTCATTTGCTGAGGCAAAAGCAGGTTTAAACAATCATTACCTCGACAGTGCCACAGGCAATGGCGTATCAACTAGACCATCTAATTTTTCTATAGGCAGAAACATATTTAAAATAAATTGGTGTGTAGGATTTTATTTTGGGAAGTGTTGTAAACATCCCTCAGTGAAGGAAGTAATTTCTGCTTAAAATTTTTTTTAACAGCTCACAAATCAGTGCAAGGCACATTTTACACTTGATGTGAATATTCATTCCTCTCCATTTCATGGCAGGGATTTTCATGGACAGACAAGGAAAGTCAGCCTGCCTCTTCCTCTCTAAAAGATGAATTGTCTGAGAAGAAACATTCTGAAATGTGCCTATATGCCATTTTCTTTGTATTAGTAAAATATTAAGGAAATATATGGATATGCAGAATTAGGGTCTCTTTCACTGTGAAAGATGTGTTCTTATGGGACACTTTGCCTTCATGCGGCAAAGTACTGGAAGGGAGACAGTGCCAATGAAGTTGCTTTTTCTTGCTTTGCTCTTCCAATAGGAAGAGCAAAATGGGGAGCCAAGCAGCCCTATGTGCCAAAACCACAAGCATCAATACATTGATTAATTTGGCTCTCCCTGAGTCCATGTTTGTATTTTTTTCTAGAGTGTGTAAGATTTGAAACAAGCATTTAAAAAAAAACCAAAAAAACAAAACACCAAAAAACAGGTGTGTCTGGTAATGGTGCTTCACAAGAGTAAGGTTGATACTGGCCTCCTTTTCTTGACAGATAGGTTTGCTGACCAATATGGCAGGCCAAAATGCTGGAAGAGAGGTGTACCTTGCACATTTGGTTGCACTTCTCATGCCTTTTTAAAATAATCATTTTCTGTTTATTGTGATGGGAAACAATAATGCTTTAACAAAACATAAGTAACTCAGATTAATCAGCTGCTTTGCAGGCAGACACTTCCTTAGTTCCCTGGGGTTTCTATCAGCAAATTGTAGTAATGATGCTGATTTGCACAGAGCTATTGTTTCAGCTGTAAATACCTGAATTGATTACCCAGGAGCCCTGGTCTCAGTGTAGCATTGTTTTCCTTTGTTCTTTATTATGTTAGGTATCCTGCATAGCAGGGGGCCTGTAACCATGGCAGAGTCACCTTGGGACTTCAAGTATGGTAATCTAAATGAATTCTTTGTTACTGTAAATTACAAACAGAACAACAACAGCTTGCTGCCACTTTTATAAATATGTATGGTTTACCTGCCAATGAAATTATGGTGAGGGATAGATCAAAGTGAATTAGTACATGTCAAACAAGTTTGATTAGTCATTTTGGACTTTAATTTTATTCCTCCTTCTCTGATTTGTGACATAATAAAAAATTAATGGTTTTGCTCTCATAGCAATAGATGTTGATCACACTAGAATTTGGTTTCAAAAATGCAGCATTAACAAGATTCTTATATATAGACCATCTTGATACCATCTCTGATGCATTTGGTGCCCATGGTGGTGGTGTGCACGTGTACATGGTGAGGTGTGAGCTCTGGCTTGTGTATATCTGCACAGTGCTGACTGTGCAACAGAAAGTATCTGCTCTCTTCTAGTTATTGCAGTAGGACTGCTCTCCTCGCCCATCTCTTTTTTCCTTTTCCTCGCAAAATAGGAGTTTCTGGTTCAGCCTCACTTTAAAGTGGCTAAAATATTCCAAGAAGCCATCAACATTTCTTTCTTAACATTTGTGGTTTCAGTCTGTAATTATCACTTAGCAAATGAGACCTGTTTGTAGCAGGTGCTGTCTCTTCACCTTAAAATAGTCTCAGACTAAATTATCTACCAGACAAAGCAATTATTTTCTACCATCTTCACATGCCTAGAAAAGATCTGAAAACAGGCACTTTAAAAGAAATATTCCTATGAAGATCAGAGACAAGAATAAAGAAAACCCATCTATATTTGGTAGGAAGAGCCAGGTCTTACAAACAATTTTTTTATTGTGCTAACCCAGATGTGCAGATAGATCCTAAAGATATGTGTTAGCCAAGGGGGACTCCTTCCAGAAGAAGCAAGACAGACATGAAAAATCAGAGGAACTGGGACAAAATAGCAGGAGTTTCCTGTTGCTTTTTTCCTTTTCTTGGTATACTCTGAGGCTAGAATTCATTTATTTTCCAAAGAAAAGAATGAAAAAACGAAACATTTTCATTAGTCCTTGTTGCTGGTATTGTTTTGCCAAAGCATCTGAACAGTTCTGTACATGCTTCCTAAAACAAATAATCCCTTGAAATTAATTTTAATAAAACATGAATGATTCTGTGATCGGTACATTACTCAACCCTGCAGCAATAAATTAAGGACACATACCCCAAGGGGAAATCCTGCCCAAAACAATCATGTTCCCACAGAGCAGAACATTGAAATTGTGAGAAATTAGATCCTGATTCTACAAGCACATGTTAGCAACACTACCGCAGGTAGTCTCCAGTACCTTTAACTGGGTAACTACTTGACTCTGCTATAGGAAGATGCACAGTCATGTCCTCTGTAGATGTTTTTCCAGACCCAGTCTCTGCAGAATTACTGGCTTTTTTAAGTGTAAATACTCATACACCTCCATTTCATGGCAGGGGTTTTCATGGACAAGTGAGGCAAGTCAGTTTACCTCATTGTCTCTTAAAAGATGAATTGTAACTGTTGTGAATCACAGGTCCCACATTTGTATTCTAGATGTGGAAGGCTTTTGTGCTTGCTTTTGCCTGCCTGCAAAGTGAACAATAGCAAAAGTCGGTACTTAAGAGTACGCTGTGTTGTGTTATGCTGTATTTGCTTTTTTTCAAATGCTTTGTTATAGTTGACACAAACCAAACTACCATGCCAGATGAGCATTTAGTGCATACATTTTATAGGCTAAAAAATTTTGTAATAGGAGTCAGAACCAATACATACAAATCTATATGGGCTTTCAAGGGAATGCTGAAGTAAGCAGCATGTGTTTGATAACTACTTGAGGATCTTGTTTACTCTCAGGGGACTTAGATATCTTTATAACCTTTATCAGTGAGATTATTTGTTGAGTTAACAAAATGCTAATCTTCAGGCATTTCTACTAGTCTAGAGAATTTCTTCAACTGACATAGGGAATTGCAGAGTGGGGAGAAAAATATCTGCACTGCTCCTTCTGCTGGCAACAGGATTCAGGAACGGCTCCTGCCGTGGTATAGTGCGGGGCTCCTGAAGTGGTGTGGTGGGAGGCAGCTGCAGGGCAGCTCCTGCAGGCAGCAGGTGGCAAAAAGATCCAACCCAAGCTCTGGGCAAACTTCAGAATGTTAATTTTTGTCATCTCACTTTAGTTTGGTACTTAGCTCCTCAAGAGAAATATCATCTGTGCCTCTGCCTTTGATTTTATCTACAACAGCAGTGCAACTCCCTTGCTGAAGCATGTGGTTATTTCAAAACAACAAATAACAAATGTTATTAACATAGAAGTTGTGCTGTTGTTTTCTTATATACCTCTTGTGGCCAAGCAAGGACTAACACGAATTTAAAAACAAAAAGTAATAAAAATCTCAGGGTGTTTAGTCCATCTGGATGCATAGAAGTTCTGTCTACAGCTAAATATCAAGCAGCAGGAACAGAGAATGGAAAAAATAACTCATTAAGTGAAACTAGATTTACTTCAGATATATTTTCTGTAGCTGAATTACTTTTATCAGGCTTTGGCCAGGATGGATCACAGGCACTTACTCATCAGAGCCTTTTATTCCAGTAATGTCAACAATTGCTTGCTTTTCAAAAGGAGAGACTGTTTTCGTAATTGTTACAGGCTTAGGTACGTATTTAGAGTCAAACTGTAAAGAAACAGGTTTTTTAGGCTTTCAATTGAAGAATAAAATATGGGATCGATTACGATGTTTGGACATCTTCCTACTGCTATATCTTAGACAGAAATGTTTGGTCCCAGTTCTTCTTCTTATAATTTTTCTAAGCTACAGTGATAAGGCAAGGATTAGTTTGGCCCATGGAGACTACATGAACTAAAATTCAGTTTTGCATGAGAAAACAAAAAAGTGACAATACCAGTTAAAATATTACTTTGGTATTGAAAACAGGATTTTAGTACACTTTAAAAATATGTTTATTGAATTGCATTGGGAAGAAAAACATATTTTTAAAAGAAAAACATAAGGAATTATTTCTGTTGTTTATACTCTTTCAAAGAACTACATATCATGTTGAAATGGAGGTCAGGGAATTTGCTGTCCTACCAGGAAGGAAAACAGTATTCTGAGAAGTCTCAAGTGACCGTACCTTATCGACTGTTCATCAGTGAGTGTGCCAGATTAGGCTTGGCTGCCTACCTAATTTTCATGCCTGTTCCTGTATCTGCTGCTTCAGTGGAGCTGGCTTCTCTCGTTGCCCACAGCTGAAGAGTTGTAAACAGCAACACAAGGTCAGGAAAGTTCTCTTAGACATGACTTTTTACTAATTAGTATCTAAAAATACTCTTATTCCAATCTGCCAGGATTGCAGGTAGACAGATGCTATTCCAATGACCATGGTGGATGAGACTGAGACAAGTCTTCAGGATAAGTTAGCAGATGGTAAACGAAAAAACTGACTTTTTAAGCCTAATGAACCCAGCAGCCTCTTTGCTCACAAGTATGTGAGTTTGTTGGGGTTTTTTGAGATACTTGGTAGCACAGTGATGAGTTGGGGAGTTGAAGCTGCATGTGAGTCTTTAGGCCAATGGGATCTGTGCTTGACAGGTGTTGGGTGCAAAATACTGCTCATCTACTACAGCTGCACCTGGCACACAGCATCCTCTACAAGTACAAGCCACTGTATACCATGGCAGAGTAACAAACTAAAAAGTCACTATGTCTGGGCTTATGAGGGCTTTCTGACTTAGTTACGTGTCAAGGGTTGTGTAGCATAATTGCTTCTTTTGTTAAGCAGGAGAAACATTTTAATGTTTGCTTGAAGTTTTGGACCTTTTTAGGATGGCCTTTTTCACAGTTATTATTTTGTATATGGGAGACACTTGTGAAGAAATAGAAGCCATCTTATTCATGTAAAAATCTTTCCGATAATGCTATAGTCAGTAAATGTTGAGATGTCTGCATTTTCCTGACCTTGCAGGTGGCAGAAGTCTGCTGAGATACCAGATGTCAGGTTAAAATAAGAAATACAGACGTTATTAGGACACAAATTGCGTGGGTTTTACTGCTAGAATTTAATTGAAAAATATACTATGTCGGCTTGTCTCTGAGACTCCAGAGTGTATATTAGAATATTAAATTTTATACATAAGGTTTTCAGGCGTAAAACTGTATTACTGCACATGTACTTATGATCATGTTTCTGCTCTAAATCTGAAGGACTGAGAACTTTGTGTAAGAGTATAAACTAGCAATGTTGGAACTTAATCAGCACCACCTGATTCTTCATTAATGGGTGATGTTCTGGTCACTTTTTGCCAGTTAAGTAGATGCTGAAAAGACATACTTTCCCTTCAGCTCATACATGCTCATTGTGCTTCTTGAATCCTCACAAGTAGCTTCAAACTGTAATAATGTGAAAGCTGCAAACAAGGTTTGATTATTTTAATTCTTAGGAGAAAAAGGACCACACTGAGTTCCAAAAATGTACATTTTATTTGCTAAGTACTCCTGATTCATATTGATCACTAGAAAATTTCATTTAGAAAAAAAAAAAAAAAAGAGAAAAAAAATTTGTGTTTATTTATAACTTATTTTTTCTCCAGCAAATCACAAACAAGCTTACACAAAATCAAATTTTCTGCCTTCTTCGCTGCAGTCTAACCATACTACCCTGCAGTGGAATTAATATGCTTATTTCAGTACAACGGTACAAATACTTCTTTCTTTGGAAATCCTTTCCTTCAGATATGTTGCTAAAGAGTTAGGAGAACTGCATTAAAATTGTACTACTAACTACAACCATATATACAACCACTGCTAATATCATATCCACTATTCCTAAAATTTTTTATGTGTGTAGAAAAATCTGTATGATTCTCCATCTTTGCTAGACC
The DNA here is from genome assembly GCA_013398075.1 of Notiomystis cincta. Taxonomy (NCBI): domain Eukaryota; kingdom Metazoa; phylum Chordata; class Aves; order Passeriformes; family Notiomystidae; genus Notiomystis; species Notiomystis cincta. The sequence goes on along the minus strand of VZRX01009478.1, from coordinate 36,635 downwards.
AAAAGAACAGCAAAGACACTTTATAGGATGAAGCCTGAATATTTCCTCTGTCCCATGATTTGAGAAGTTTGAGATTTTTAATGCACAGCAACTTAAGCACTTTACCACAGTTTTCTCTGACTTATGTTGATTAACTGTAAAGTTAGTAATTTTTGTTTCTATACTTTGAGGCCAATTTGTCTAAATTTCTAAATAGTATTTGCTTTCCTCTCTATCGTTACTGTTAATTTCTTGCTGTGATAATAATAAAATCATTCTGTAAAAAATGAGTTTTCCTGTTCTGTGATTGCGTATACAGAGTACATGTTTGTTTGTGAACAAGGGTGTGTATATATATATATATATATATATATAAATA
>VZRX01009478.1:0-36257 GCA_013398075.1 Notiomystis cincta | reverse complement strand
TACACACACACATATATACTTGCATATATTTATGCATGTGCTTATGAATTAAATTCTTTAATAGGGAGCTAAAAATATAAACTGGTTAGATTTGTTTGTCTTTGATTATGGTTTGTTTTTTAAATACATACCAATGATGGTTCACATTCTTTTAGCGGCATATTTATTTCAAATCTGAACTAATTGACAGATTACTTTGGTTTTTAATGCTATTAGCAGTGCCTTTGCCTTTTACAATAGGAAGGTTAAGGCAACATAAAAGCGTACAATAAATACGATACATGACCGAAGGTTACAGTAGCCCAGAGTAGATGAGGTGTCCATGGAACACTAAAAGATTAAAAGAGGGTAAAAGGCTAAGGAAGGCCAGCTGGCTCTGTAACATATTACTGTTCAGAGAGCATTACTGCTATATTGAAAAACGGGCTCAAACTGCAGGTTTCCAGGATGCTGCAGAGTGGAAGGCATAACAAATGTCGTTACTCCAGCCTGGTTAAAGAGTAAGGGAATACGAACTATGGAATGTTATTGGCACTGTTAGAAGCTGTTTACTCTTTCTCTGGGACATAGGTTAAGGACAGGGACAAGGTACTAAAATCAAGAGAGAGGAAATGGATAAAACCAAATAGACTTTAGAGGCACTGTAATCCCTTATCAATTGCAAAGTAGGAATGATCTATCTCCTTTTCCTTTTACAAAAATTTTATTTTATATGCATGCTATCAGAATACACCGACACCACATGGAACAGGTTTTTTGACATTTGCTGAGAAAGGAGGATCTCTCAGCTTGGAAGTACAGACCTGCTACTTTAACCCCTCTATTTATTACAAATGTCTGTTTAATCTAAAGCACATCTGTGACCCACTGCCACAGGGTTATAAACAATGTCAGCGAGAGTTAAGAAAAAGATGATACCCAAATGTTCAGTCTAGATGTGGATAAGCTTGCATTCATGTTCTCTTTCTGATACAGAGATCCTCTGTGACCTTCAAAAATTGTCACTGTCTCATCTGAGGTGGAGGTCCCCATAAGCAAAATAGTACTGGCAGTCTGTTGTGAATGTAGGTGCCCGACAGATTGTGAGAAGACATTTCTGATTAGAGCTACACAAAAGTGTGTTATATATTCTGTGGGGTTTCTGTAATAGCATACCAGTAGACAGAATAGTTAAAGAAAAACCCAAACAATTGTCAATTGGAAATGGTGTGTAAAGGTCTCCTTCATAACTGTGAAATGTTGGCCAGTGTAGCCACACACCTAGCAAAAGCAAGAGATCGTTCTCAAAATGGGATTTTTTTCCTTCTTTTTTTCCCCCATATTCATTGAATGGAATTTTAAAAAGTTAATTTGAAATCAAATTAGCTAATTTTTTCACCATGCCAAAATAGCAGATATTCATATGAGGAAAGTGAATTCTTCCACAGCAAAAATACTGTATTCCCAGGTGGACACTTAGCACTTATTTTCTCTAGGGGAATATATTTCTTACAGTACAAGATATCAGTGAGCATAGTTTATAAAATTGTATTTTAATAAAATTCTTTCCTCTTTTTATTTATTGTGTTTTGTTGTAAATTGGCTTTCAGCTCTTTTTGTGATTAGATCAAACTTTGCTGGGAACAGCCATCTTTATATACTTTTTGGCATAAAAGTTTCAAAGTAATTTTCCCAAAAATCATCTTTAGTATCTCTATCTGGTATATTTTGTGTGTTTCGACAGAACATCTGTTCAGCTTCTTCAGGAGCAATGTGCAAAGAGCAGATTGAGTTTCATTATTTACCCCTCATATCAAGCAAGACTCAGGAGATATATAAGAATAATAATTAAAAATCTTTAAAAAATAGTTACTATTGCAGAAGAAAGAGCAATTTGTCTTCTGCTCTGTGAAAAAATGAGATTGCATGTTAATATAATTTTATTGTATTAATTGACTTCCAATGTACCTGTCAGAGACTAAAAAACAAAATCTTGAAAGCTAAAGTTTGAGAACACTTTATAATTAAATATAACATTTCTAAAATCACAGTACTGAATATTAAACTATCCTTTAACAGATCTCTAAAACTAATTAAATTACTGGTAATATCTATTTAGCCTACAGACTTCTCTTACAATGTTCTTAGTGCCTCCCTGTAAACCCTTTTAAAATGCAAAGAAATTATAACAGTCATCAATGAAATTTTAACTGTTTACTGAATAGCAACTTATTAGGGTAAATAAAGTGGCATTAATATGAAAGGCTGATATTGCAACACAAATTAAAAAATAAATGTGTGTATTATAGATTCTTTATCTTTGAGGATATTAATGTATTATTATTATTTAAGCACTAGAAAAATTTGGGTTTATGTTGGTCTGTATTGCAAAGTGTACATATTTTTATAATTCTAGTTCTTATGGTTAAATATGTGTCACAGCCCTGACAGTCTGGCACAACCGGCAATGTGGTATCTTGGATCTGGTTCTGGAATGCCGGGAGCTGCACTGAACCAATGCATTGCTAGTGGAATATAAGGTTAGGGTAGACTTTTCAGTTGAGACTTTTCAGACTTTTCCTTTAGTAGATGCCTTCAGCATCTCTTTCAGTCTGCATGGGAAGATCTCTTTTCTAGCATCGCGGTGTCTGATCTCATCTTTGCCACTTTTAAGGTTATTTTTATGCTTATTTTTTCAGACTCTACACACTGAATGATGGGAGATAGGTGGGAATAAAGAGCAAGCAGCAATACATCCTGGTCCCTTTGCGACTGGCTCTTTTAACACAAGTAAACTGTCTTTCAATAAATGAAGAAAAGGGGGGAAAGTGACTTGTATTATTCCTTTGAGCAGCGGAAGCAGCTCCTAGTAGTCCCTTGGGGCTTTCAGGAGCACAGTTCTGGTGTTGTCAACAAAAGAAAAATAGCATAGCAAAGTGAATGTTGTTCATCTGTATGTGGACTGATGCAGCATTGGAGTGGCAGCTGCTATCTTTTCTCAGCAGTGAGTTCTATGTGTCTGAGTTTAGGGTAGCCATGAAAATCCCTTGTCATCCCTTTAAAAAAACAGCATGAATTTATAAAAATACTGAACTATGAGCTTTATTTATTATTAACACTAAATTGTAAGCACCCTGATGTCCAAGTGAGTCTGGGCTGGGAGCGTAATGAGATTTCTGTTCCAGAAAATTATTTTTGTTTGATTTCCTGACATGTGGTCAAGCTGATCTGCTGTTTAATTTCTTGGCCAAACTTGTGGTCACAAGCTAAGGAATGAACTTAAGGCAGAAAGTTGTGGCAACCCAGGTCAAGGAGGAAGGTTTTAGTTTAATAAAAGTTGTGGAACAAAAAAGATACAGATACTTAGCTTTTATATGTTATGAGCTTCAGAAAAACATTAAGATGGTTACAATAAGAGGAAGAACAAAGAAAAAGATATATTAAAACCTAGGGGTGCTAGTTCTCCCAAGTCTGTATAGAGTGAGTAACTCCCTTTGTGTGGTCTACCTCTGTAATTACTCCAATTGTGACTCTGCTTGAGATGTAAAAATCACTTGGTGTTTGCTGTGACCCTTATCAGAGAGCCGAGATGTACTAAGAGTATTGCAAAGTCCTCCCCGTGGACATCCCTCTGTGGTGGGTTAGACTTGGCTAAAAGCCACCCTCCCACCCATCTGCTTGCTTACTCCCTCTCTGCAATAAAGGAAGAGTAGGAGGAAGAAAGCTTCTGAGTCAAGGTAAAGACAGGAAGATCCCTTACCAATTACTGACATGGGAAAAATTGACTTGAATTTGGAGGAAATGAACTTCATTTGTTGCCAATTAAAATGAATATTTAATTAACAGTTAAAAGACAAGAATCTGTCACAATTCCACTTCATAGTGCTGCTCTTCAGATAAAGTCTGCTGCTGCAGACAAACATTTTTCTCGTTGTCACATGTTTAGCTTGCTCCTGAGATCTGACAGAAAAGAGAAGGCCACACTTTCAGAAGCAGTGGTTGGATTCATGTGGAGAATTAAAAACAAATGTAGATATTGTAGAAATGTATTCGAAAGGCAGGACAAATGGGCTGAAGCTGTTTAAAAACAATGATAGGGACATGGGTTTTGTTACGGTAGGCTACACTTTAAGAAGCAAGTTCTTTTAACTCTTGCCAAGTCTGCCCTTGCTTCTGGGTGGCTGTTACATTCCCAGGATTATGCCAGTATTAACACTGGCTGCTCTAGCTTCATTCATTTCCCAGGGAGAAACTACAGTGGCCGTTCTCAGTGACTGCTTTCACAATTTCTGAGACTTGTTGCATCACTTCACGTTGATATATGAGGACTGACCCTGGAAATTATTGCCGTCTTCCTGATCTTTCTCACCTGTCATCCCTGTTGGAATCAGACTTAACACCAATACTGCTCCAACAGCTGCAGATTTCTGAATGTTTTCAGTAATGATCAGCAGCTTCACTGAGTGGCAAAGCAGCTGTTTCTCTGTCTTTCAGTGCTTGGCTACAGCTGTTCTATAACTGCCACAGGACTACAGCTATCCTACATTGAAGTCATTGCCCTATAAAATTTTAGAATTTAATCTAATTATAATATTATACATGTATACATACATATGTATATAATTTCAGATAATTAAAAAGGGAAATATTTGAGATAGTATGCAAATTACTGTAATAGAGCCCTTTCTCGAAAAGAATATCTGGGGATGCCTCACAATTTATGAGGTAGATTATGTCTTTTTGTTTTCGTCAAAAGACTATGAAGGTAGAAAAGTTAAGTACTCCAAAACTAGAAAATAAGAAATCTTAAAGAAGGCTGACCACAATTTTTTCCATCAAAATCCTTTCAAAAATTTAAAGTCACTGTTGTCTGTATTTTTCTTCTCATTAAAAATGAAATATCCAAAATATTTTATTTGATAAATTTTAGGAAATCTATCAAGGAATGCTGATGCAAAGCCTTGTGGAAACAGGAAGTTTATTTGTCTAATACCCCTGCTGTTCTCTACTGGTTTAGCACTGTCGTTCATGCACATTTTGTATGACTAGGACAAGGAGCTGTGCTACATCATGGAAGAATCAGTGTGATTGTGATGCCAATGAATACTTTTCTAGAAAAAAACAGTTGAATGTGTTGTGGTAGCAAAACTGACTTGTTTACAGTGAAAAACATGCCAATATATTTGGCTTATTTGATCTGGATGAAAGTATTAGACTTCACTGTTGCTTAACTGACATCTGAACTTTGGGTTCTATTTGAAGTAGAGTTTTTTGCTACCTTTGTTATTTTGCTTCTTAAATGGAAGGCATTAGTGAAATTTAATTGGGTTAATTTGTTAAGCAGAAGACCTGGTACTGCTGGTACCAGCCTTAATATTGAAATCTTTTATTTTTTTAAATACTAAAAGCAAAGGTGTGTTAGTAATTTTAATGGCATTTATCCTAGGGAAAAAAAAAGAAAAAGTTCTGTCTCCAGGAAAGAGTAAATAAACCTCCGTATTTCATGAACCCTTGCAATGGCTTCTGGCACTTATCTAGAAATAGAAAAGTCAGGATAGGAGAAAAAAACTGAACAACTGTTTAGTTGTACAACATAATGATAGTTCTTTACGCTTTCTTTTTTTACATTCATTTTAAGAGTCATGGAGTTACTAATGCAAGCTGGGCACTTTATGCTTGCCTCAGTGAACACACAGTGCATTTCAAACTGCCAAAAATGGAAATTGAGTATAAATTGTAACAAAAAACCCCCAATTTTTAAGACGAAACTTCACCTTAAACTTGCATGTGAACACAATATCACAATACATTGCAAGAAATTCTGGAGAGTTTTGTCTAGTTTGTATGTGTTCAATTTCAAATGTTTTATAATATATTCAGATTTTTCCTAATCTAAATGTAGTTCACTGGTAGCAAGTCATCTGGGACAAGTATGCAGGCTATTCCACCTCAATTAGAGCAGCTATGCATATCTACTCTCTTAGTGTGATTCTTCTGTACAAATTAAGGCAGTTGTTTTCTGAACAAAGATTGCAAAATACTTCCGCCAAGAGCATCACTAATTCTTTTTAATGGTTTCACACCCCCATACAGGTTTTACCTGTTCAGTGTCTCACATCACTAAATCTTTCATCTGATTGACTTCTTCAATATTAGACATCTCAGATAAAGATTTTCCATTTTGATTACTATCTACAATAGTCAGTATTTTATTATTTTAAACAGCATTCACCTCAAATCTGCCTTGTCATAATAGACCTGTGTTAAAAATCCTAATCATCCTTGAATGACTTGTATCCCATAAATTAGTTTTAACACCTGCCAACACCAGTTTTATTGTTATTAGAAATAGATGAACTGGATGTCAGATGCAGATGGAGGAAGGGCAACTTATATTCTGATGCCCTTTGTGGTATACTGTTCAACAGATAAATGAAAAGCATTTCAGTACTGTCAGAGAGTTGATTCACAATCTTTAGACCAATCAACATTTTGAATTGTAAATCCTCCTCTGAAAAATCATTCCATTTGAAATTCTTACGAGTGACAATGGATGGAAAATGGAAATTGATTTCATTCTCATGTAACAGTGATAGCCATGTTAAAATGTAGTTCATGCGTCATTTTATACAAAACATATACAATATAGGGATCATTTCAAATACGTATTTTTAATCCAGCTTACTGATAGTACTGAAGTACTATCTCAATGTTGGAAGTGGAGCACCTGGCGGGTTGCATATCCTATTGTGTCTTTAGGGCTCCTGTCTGTGTCTGAAATGTTTATAAGTGTTTCTAAAATTCCATTAAAAATACTCAGTTTGAACATGGACTGATCCAGTCTACTCCGAAGAGACCTGAGCCCTTCAGTATGCTTGCAGATCCACTGACCCTGACTATTCCGTCTGGCCTGCTTTACATTTTGCTTCCCTTTCATGATTGCATGAGCTGAGTTTTCTGGGGAGGTACTCCAGAATAATTGACAGATAACTCACACCTAGAAACAATTGCTTTCTCACAGCACTTCTTGTGATTTTGTTGTAGTAACAGTGATTTTTGTCTCTCTAGTCAGCAAATGTGATTAGGATTAGATAGAAATAAATATTACCAAATCTAAAACTGAAACTGTGAATATTGGAAAAACCTTTGTACTTCTTACTGCAAGGGAAAAGACCTCACAGCTGCCTCGTAACTTCCATTTGAATCCTAATATGTAAACAGGTATCTACAGACAGCTTTCATACATGCAATAGGAATATTTCTTTTTTGGTATAGTAGCATATAATCATACTGTAGGGTGACGTGTATGAGTCTAGACAGAAGTGCTAGGTCAGTTTGAGGATGCAGAGAAAGAAATCCAGTAACATTTTTCTTCCTAAACTCTCTAAAAGTTCTATATTACAGGGGATAGTCCATTCAGAAATTGTAAAAGTGTGCCGCCAGGATTTTCTCTCAGGTAAAAGCTCAAAAGGGAATTGCATCACTAGAAAATATGCACACTGTTATTAGAATTTGTTATGTTTGCTTAATATGCAGCTTTATGAATGGCAATGACAGAAAACTTTTGCCTTTGCTGCCTTCACTAAGGCAATGATTTCTCTCTTTCTATTATTATACAGCATGTTGTAAGGGGCTTCCCTGTGAGTCGTAGATCAGAATTAATACTATATTGGTGGCAGGGCTTCTCACTCTCTTTACCATTCAATAGGTGTTCTTCCACTGATTTAATAAGGAAAAGATCAAGTCCTCATGATAAAGCAGGAAGTAAAAATCAGAATAAAAATAATAGGGAATAAAAATATATCATTGGATAGTGTGGTGAGATTGCAGGTTTTGGCAAATGAAAGGGAATTTAAGAATGACCAATTTCCTTTTTGGAAAGAATAACTCATAAAAGCAAAATCTCCTTCAGACATATTTGAGGAATTCAATCTTTAGGCTTTATTTTCATCATACATGCCTTCTTATGTAGATGGCCACTGCATCTGTCAATCAAGTAATTAAGTCTAGCCATTAAGGTGAGAAGAAACTATGGTCGAATGCCTTTCAAGTGAAATTTTAGAATATTGAGAAAATAACAAAGTAAAGACATCTTTAGTGGGTTGCATTTTGCTTTGGATCTGTGAGCTCAGTAGCTGCACATTTTGTCTCCTTTAGAGTTTCTTTTCTACTAAAATGCTGAAGGAAATACAATTATTTAAGTTCTTCTTAAACCTTGCTAATTTATAGGCTATTCCGTAAAAGAAAAAGTACACATCAGTTCTCCATAAACTTTACCTACCCTCAGAAAGCTAATCATCATTAGGAAGACTTTCTCAATAATGTCTCAAATGAAAGAAGCAAACCATGATACTGAAGTCTAATCTGTTTTGGAATTCTGCTTGGGAAAAAAACCAAACCAAACCAAACCAAAACAAAAAAAAAAACTCGAATGAATGTAAATATATATTTATGCAAGAGTGGGATCTTAGCCTGGATGACATAGAAAATTATTTAAAATTTTAGGTGTTGATCTTCATTTATGTGGAATATTAAAATAACATTTTTTTAATATACTAATTACGTCTACATATACTCTTTAAAATCTATCATGACTATCCTATAGAAACACAGTTCTTGATTCCTGCTGTCCTACACATAAACCTTCACTCTTGTTGCTTTGTGCAACTTGCTTTACAAACAGCGCATTCGGGTAAAACTGAGTTGTAAGGTTTGCCAGGTTTTGTCCATTTCACAGAACCACAGGATAGTCTGGGTTGGAAAGGATCTCTGTAGATCATCCAGTCCCACTCCCCTGCCAAGGCAAGGTCACCTAGAACAGGTGGCACCAAGGAAAAGAGCCTGTCTCCATCCTCTGGGTACCCACCTTTGAGGTACTTGTATGTATTGATGAGGTCTCAGGTCTCTCAGTCTTCCCTAAACTAAACATACCCAGCACCTGCAATCTGTCCTCAGGACAGAGATGCTCCAGACCCCTTATCACCTTTGTGGACTTCTACAGGACCCTCTCTGGGAGCTCCTTTTCTTTCATGTACTGAGGAGCCTAGAACTGGACACAATATTACAGATGTGGCCTCACCAAGGCCAACTAGATGGGAAAGATCACCTTCCTCATCCTGCTGACCACACTCTTCCCAATGCACTCCAGGATCCCATTGGCTCTCCTGGCCACAAGAGCACTTCTGTCTCATGGTAAGCTTGCCATCCAGCAAGACTCCCAGGTCCTCCTCAGCAGAGCTGCTCTCTAGGTGGTCAGCCTGTGCTGGTACTTGGGGTTATTCCTCCCCGGGTGCAGGACTCTGCACTTGTCCTTGTTGAACCTCATTAGGTTTCTCTCTGCCCAAGTCTCCAGCCTGTCAAGGTCCCACTGAATGTCAGCACAGCCTTCAGATGGATCAGGCATTCCCCCCAGTTTTGGAAAATCAGCAAACTTGCTTAGAGTGCTTCCTATCCCTTCATCCAGGTTGTTGACAAATTTCAATAAGACTGGACCCAGTATTGATCCCTGGAGAGCACCACTGACTACAGGCCTCCAACTGGATTCTGCTCCAGTCATCACAACCCTCTGAGCTCTGCCATTCAGCCAGTTCATGATCCACCTCACTGTCCATTCATCCAACCCACATTTCCTGAGATGACCTACAAGGATGTTATGGGATAAAGTGTCAAAAGCCTTTCTGAAGTCAAGGCAGACCATATAAAAGTTCTCATTTTTATTTTCCATCTTTTCACAGCAATCTCACAAATGTAGCTCAGCAATTACTGGAAATGGCATTGTAGAAAAAAAAGTTTCTTTGAATTAGGTTGGGGTTTTATTGGTTTGGTTTTTTGTTTTTTTAATAACACAGTTGTCAGCTTTATTTTCTTACAAGTTTGCAGGAAGACTACTGTTCTGCGGGAAAATCTATAGTTTTGGTATGTGGACAAACATGCCTGTCAGCCTTCAGCTTCACTTTCTTTTCCCTCTAGAGTTGCTTTTTTGTTTTTCCCTACATGATCTCTGAAGGAATCATACATGTTAAAAAAAAAAAGCAGACATTATATAATTTTTTAGGCAGGAAGTGATGCCATTTAGTTTTCTTGCAGAACATTTTTGCTTGGTTGCATTTTAAATTTAAAAACAAAATTGTAGTTTTAACTGTGGAAATGTAATAATATATTATCATCTTTTTTTATTCAGCAGACCATATGGACAGGGAAGTTATTATAGCATGTCCTGAACACCAAGGAAAAAATGTATCTGAGATCATATATGCTAATTCAGTTGAATCCAGTACACCATCTCTTTGTCTAGTTTTTGAGAAGTTTGATTACCTGATATTAACTCAAGCTAAAAGATGATAGAGTTAATGAAAACATCGTAAGAATGTAGGTTTCATTTTATATGACAATTCTTGCATTCCATGTAATGTTATTTTCCAGAAATGAGTAGTGAAAGATGTTTGAAAGAAAGCTGCAAAAACCCATGAGGCACTAAGTTCTGTAATACTGGACCACAGGGAGAAATTTCTTTCTGACCTATAATTTTCATCCTCCTGAATGTGACTGCAGATACTGCTCTTTCTCATCTAAAGTGTCATTGCAGTACCTCCTAGGGAGAAGTACAGTACTGTAAAAACATTCACCTAGGGCTTCAACAGTTAATGACTGTTGTCTGAAAGAGGAGGGGAAATGGGCATTTATCTCTTTGCCTAGAGCAGCAAGTAACCCTACCTCTAGGATGGGTGCTGTGAGCCTCGCTGTAGAGGAGGATTAGCGCCAGTACATTATTTTTCTGTGTGCAACAGCTGTGCGTAATCTCCTCCTAAAATCTGACTGAGAGCTAACAAAAATAAAACTAAAACATCTGTGCCAACCATGCACAGCTGTGTCTGCCTCTGTGGATATATCTGCAGCACATTCACTACCATAGCTGCCCATTTTCTTGTGCCCTATCAGTTCACAGGAGTCAACAGGAGAATTAAAAGTGAAATCTGGGGAATCATCTTAATTTAATAATTTTATTTCATCTTTCCTGATTCCAGTGATTCTTCTTCCTTTCCCGGCTTTCCATGTTTTATTTTTATCAAAATACTTTCAGGCATCCTTGTCAGTAAATAAATAAGTGAAAGTGTTGATAAGAGCAAAGAAGCTGTCCTATCACGCCTGCACTCCTCCTTCCATTTGTCACAGTATTACTCAGAAATTACTTCTACTGAGCCATGTTCAGTCAAGCAGCTGAGTATACTTGATAAGAATTTTGAATATTCTCATTTCCTGTTCTTCTGGACCTGGTTATAAGTTTTCTGTCCGTATCCGTGATCTTTTAATCAGATGTAAATCTGGACCAGGACTCCTGGTCTGGAGTCCCTATTACTTGCACTGCTTTCAAACCCCAGCTTTGAACTGTTTGCCTCTGCAACTTTATCACCACTTTTGTAGTACTGAAATTCCCTCTGCAGTATAAGCCACAGGTAGGACCATCGTGGCAAACTTTGAGCACATGCCCTATTTTATATTCCACCATTTTTTCCTGCTCAATCGCTTAGGATATGCACATCTAACACTTCTTGTTTCCTGATAGTATGCAGTAATACCTATCTATTATGCAGGTTAATTCTGCCCATTAATCCTCCCACTGGTCATATTAATGCATGGATATCTGTATCATTTGTGCTACATTTTTTTACTACACTTGTGGCAGATTTTGAATCATAGGGAAAGGAAAACCAAAAATTAACACCTGAAGAAGTCCCAGGAATATGGAAATTATGTCTGCAGTGTCTTCTTTAACCTTTTATACAAGCAGAAATAGCAGATTTTATTTGCTAATAGGTCCTTTAGTCTGTGTTAGATAAAAACTTCAGCAGGAAATTCCTCAGTTAGTCTAGGACCATTCATGAAAGACCGACTATAGGTCTGCTGTGGACATTGTCCTTGATTCCCTATGGGTTTTTTCTAATGTATTTAATTTAGAACCAATCTTTAAAATTTCCTAGAAGATCAACATTGCACTAGAATAATTATTTAAAATATATTTTATTGGAATTAATTCCAGAAAATAAGAGAAAAATTTGATAACTCTGAAAGGAGAAAAAAACCACATTGAAACTTATTAATGGGCTGAAATAAGAAAATGCAAATAAACTGGCCATAAATAAGTTCTAGCATAGAACTTAGGAGCTTCCAGTCATGAGAAGAGAGCTTCTGAGTAAGAATGGTGCTGGGGAACCTTGCCCCACTTTTAACTAATTGTTAATATCAGACTGATTACTAGTGGGATAATATAATGTGTTTTATACAATAAAAAATGGATTTTGACTGCCTTTTAAAGTCATCTTAACTGTCTAGAAAGCCTAGATGAATAAATTAGATACTGTACAGGGAGAGATTGTGTGACTTACTTGTTAGCTCTGTGTTGATAAAGATTCTTTTTGTGATTTGCTTTGTGGTCTTCTGAGCAACATGACAGTATTGGTAAATCCATGAACTTAGGGCTTCAGGAGCAGTCACACAGAATTGGTGTGCCCTGCTGTGGGTGGAGTGTGTTAAGAAACAGTTTCTGTGCTGAGACAGAATTTGTCCATTTCCACTCTTTGACAAAGCCCGAAGAATACTTTTGATTTCTTTTTGTATGGTGCTAATGTACACCTGGATTGGAAATTAATATGAAGATTCTTTTAGTTTAGTCAAATAAAGAGTAATTGTATAGCAAGGATGACCTAAAACATGTAATATGTGAATTGTGCTGACTCCTGATTTTTGCTGCCCACTATACTTACCCTGGAGAAAAAAGTTGTTAAAGGAATCATATAGAGAAATCGTGCATGCAGGAAAGCAGTTCAGCCATGCACTTCTCTGTTCACTCATAACACAGGTTGCATCTTTCTAATAGCTCAAATAAGTAACTCAGTTTAGCAAAGTTGGAGGTATTTGTATTGATAGGAAGTAGAGCTCTAAGTCAGTCATTTAATCCTGTCAATATTTTTATCAAACTTTACAAGTAAAGAAAATTAAATAATTTTTGATTATATATTCAGTAATCTTCTCTGATAATGCCCTCAAAAACTCATAGTTAAATACCATTAAAAAATATTTTCTCCATTTATATTTTAGTATCAAACTGCCACAGACATAGATTTCTCTGTGTTTGAAAAAACTCTTGAAAAGTTGCCAAAACCTGAGCAAACACAGAATCAAAATATGCTGATTATAAACTTAATCCAAACAACATTTATAGCTGAAAATATTAGGTAAACTTCTGCTATTATCAATTCTTCTGGGTATTCTTTCTCATGTATTTGGTTTGCTTCCATTTATCCTTGTAAAAGTTTTCATGGTCAAATTTATCAGGAGCAGGAGTTACAGGGGTTGTGTGTTTATTGTATCTGACCAGCTTTGATTCCTACCATATATTCAGTATTTTTAAAAATGTAGCTGCAAAGCACCATGCGCTAGTAAAATTTATTTAGTGTTCCTAGTTAGATTGGAGAAAATTATTGAGATAAGTTTTGAAAAAGTAATTCCAGTGCTTCTTTAGTTGCTAAAGTTTTCACTTCCAGTTAATGTTCTAAACTGTTTATGGTATACAATATATTCTCTTCATATAATGAAGACCTCTGGATGACAGAAGAACAAAAGAAAGGGGTTAGAACAAAAGAAAGGGGTTAGAACAAAATCTTCTAGCTCAATCAAAACATCTTGCAGCTCAATTTCTGTAGGAGTAATTATCTACTATTTACCTCCAAATTGCATCACTATACAGTTTGGCAAGTTCATGTGAAAAAGAGGCATATTTCATGGAGTGAATGAAATAACATTAAAAATTATAAAGTAGCTATAAGAAGGATCTCTTCATAGGCAACTTCATTTAATTTTCTTTAAAATTTCATTTAATATTTTTTAAAAGACCAATTTTCAGGAGCCAAAATTTTAAGTTTCTGGAACATGATTTCAAGGTCAAGTAATACAAAACTTCCCCTTCCCCCCACCCCCACCCCCCTTGGTGTAGAATTTGGTTTTGTTTTTAATCTTTCAGTTTTGCTGCATTAGCTATTCGTTCTTAATAATAGATGCATTGGTTCCTTTTATGTTTCCCAACAACTAGATTATTTACTTCCTTTAATGTAGAGAGAACTAGAATAGAGAGAACTAGTTCAATGCTCAAATTACTTGAGAATGCCAAAGAAGTTGTTTAACTTTTGGTAAGTGCAGGGGACTTTTATTACATTACTGTTAGAAAGGCAAAAATAGAGTAAAACCTGTGTGAGTCTGCAGGGAGATGAAGAACTCGAAAGCTTAAGACTTCATTTGATTAAGAAAAGTCAGAATGAAGACTGTCATGGAAATTTAGAAGAAGATAGACCTCAAGAGGCCACTTAATCAAACCTGTCATCCATGGCAGGATCAAATATGCTGAAATTAATCCAGACTGATATTTGTCTAGTTTGCTCCTAAAAACCTCTGAGGATGGAGACACTGTCTCTTCCAAGCAGGCTGTTCCATGGAATATCTGTTCTTTACTACAAGAAAGGATATCTTGTGTCTCCTGCTCTGGTAGGCAAGCTGATGTTTTTAAGTCTTTCCGCCTGTGGACATTAAGAGCAGATGGTCACTGTGTTCTTCTGACTGTTTGCCTATTGGAAACCCTCCATGAAATCCCCGTTATCTCTTTTCTAATTTGAACAAAGTTAATCCCTTCAGTCTCTCTCAATAACTCATGTTTACCAAAAGACTAAATGCTATGTTGTTTTCTTTTGAAAAAGCTCATTTAGCCATATTTTCCTTAAATTTGGATGCTCAAAACTGTGCAGAGTATTCTTCAGCAGTGGATAGAGCACAATAATTGCCCTTGGTGTATTAGATGTATCATATACATGCCGTGTTGAAGTATGTCTCAGTTGGCTCTCTTGCTCTGCATAATTTGTGGTAAGTTTCTACTTATTGAAGGAGGCACTCAATTTTTTATTTATGCCTTAGTGCATAACTTATTCTGTGTTTTTAGTCTCCATTTTTCCATTGTTTCTCTCAAGTTTCTCTTTTTCCTTTTTCTGGTTCATTTTGGGGCTACTTCTTCAAGTCTGATCCTGTCTTTATTATCTTTCCAAGAGTAGTGCTAGAGGTAAAGGGTATGCTCTCTAGTCAGTCCTACAGGATGTTGTAAACTTTGCAGAGATGAAGATTCAATGCCTGATACTGATAATTACTCAGTAAATATATATCATGATAGAAATTTTGCATGAACTGTGTTTTCACATATTGCCTGGGAGAGTGTTGTTGAGGATGCTATCGAAAAAAGACCTAATTTCTAAGGCAAAATTGTGAATCCAACAGGCAATATTTTCTACCAGCAAGTTTGTAAAACTTCAGGCAATTTTTAAGGTGCATGACATATTAGGTACCATGGCTAAGCAACATGTGACTTCAGGGCAAAATAAAAGCAGGAGCAAGACTTCAAAGAATGAATGTTGAGATTCCATCCTAGATGAGACCAAGGAAATGCTGTTGCTGGGTTGTTTAGATAGCTTGCTGGCTTCCTCTCATTCTGGCTGTGTCCTAATATTCTGTTTACTGTTGTATCCTTGGGGATTCACATCACTGACAAGCTCACAGAAGATGGTAAGCTTCTTTCTTTGCCTGAGTGCAAGAAAAAGTATATAAAGAAATATATATAAGAATATATAAAGAAAACATGGAGAGGGTTATGACAGCCTGTTAATGACATCCACCAAAAGATTACATACCTATCAGTGGTAGTTAGAATAAAATAGTGTAGAAATCCAAACCACCAGAAGCAAGGCTGAAGATCACCAGGGTGACGCCACAGTCACCATACAGTTTCCCCATCTATGTCCATATAAACCTATGAATCAGTTGAATTTTCAGTCTTCTCATTCAAAAAATCATAGCTAGAGCATGAGGAAAAGTTTGGTTAAATAATATGCTGAGTAATTAGTTTGAGAATCCTTCTCAAACTCCTGCAGCAGTCCATATACATTCAACCTGCTAGTATTTTTCTTAAAAGTAGGACATGCCACTTGGTCTTTTTGCCACAGCACCTAATCTCATGCCTTCTGTAAAGATTCCTTTCTTCTTGACAAGGGCTAGAAAAGAGGAATGCCAGCTAATAGTTTGTCATTAGCACTTTTGAGTCTTCTAGGACAGAAAGTGAGATTTTATCATATGTATTTTTATACTATTATGCTTTAAAAATATATTGCAAGTTTTGCCTAACTCTATTTGATATGATTTTCTCATCCTTCCTCAGTAGTTCAATTTGAGCACATAAGCTGCTTGTCCAAATAGAGGACAGTGAGGATAAAGAACTGTCCCACTGAAACATCTGTAAGTCTCTTTATAAGTATGGAATGCAAAACAATGAAGTACTATTGGAACAATTTTCTACTGTTTGACTTTGTTCAATTGATCTGTATTTCCTGAAGTTGTGGCAGTAAAGTATAACACCCTCTCACTTAACCAGATATTCAAATGTTCAATTACACACAGAGAAGGTTAATTGTGCTTATTTTTCCTAGTGTTACCAGCCTCACTCTGTTTTTACAGCATAGAACTCATTAAGGAAGAGAAAAAAAAAATCTGTGGCCCAATTAGCTACCACATCATTATTTATAGACTTATGCCATTTACAGGATATGAAAGAGTTGAATAATAAAAAAGTGCCACTGTGATTATATTACACCATAAAATAAAGCATGCCAGCCTGTTAAAGGGTAAATCGGTGTGAATCTCATGCATCATCAGTTCCTTTCTAAATATTTTTTGTTCATATAATGCAGCTCTGATGATGGATAATTGATATTCTACTTTAATTTTCTGTCTTTAAGTGATTTCAAATTCTAGAAATGATCATCATGTTCCACAAACCATTGATGAAATTCAGGATCTGTTCTTAAGTACAGAATCTGTATGCTTTCAAAGAAGAACCAAATTGCACTAATTACATTGCGGTCCCCGCTTTATAAGATTTAGGATGGTATTTTTAAATGGCTTATGCAAAATGAATCATTCCTTTCAAACTGCACCAGGAGAATCATTCACAGCAATGCAACTTAATCCATTGGATGAAGTACTGGTTGCAAGACAAGAGAACCAGATTGGTGCAAAGTGCTTCTTGCTATTGCTCTTCTGCATGTTATTATATAAACAATGTCATTTCCCTAAGTTGATCTGCTTTTTAGTCATCTTTTATATTACATGGATTTTGAAACAAGAATGTTTTTCTTCCCTACCTAGGAAAACTGAGCCTCGGTGTTAGTGCAAATTATTAGGTACAACTGTGATGCAAATAGTAAGTCATATTTGCCATCCAGTGCTCATTAATGGAAGTTATTTATGATTCAGGATTTACCTGATATTGCATCCTAAAGGCACCTA
This sequence comes from Notiomystis cincta, assembly GCA_013398075.1. Classification (NCBI taxonomy): domain Eukaryota; kingdom Metazoa; phylum Chordata; class Aves; order Passeriformes; family Notiomystidae; genus Notiomystis; species Notiomystis cincta. Next base: position 18,905 of record VZRX01009478.1, on the reverse strand, counting down.
AAGCAGGTGCAATGTTACAAGTAAAGGAATATATAAACTCGTGGCTAGGATACCTCACTGGAAAGGAATGGGAATTCAGCGCAAAGAAATGGAAACGTTAGAGTAGTTTCTTTCTTCAGGTCATGCAGCTATGAAAAATCCTGCTGCAACACTAACAGTTTGTTTCACTAGTAGCAACAAAAGACGTAGTACTCCCAGATTGCAAATTTGGGTAAAAATTAGGCAATATCTCAGAAAAAGGGGCATGTATAAACTTGACATTAAATCTTACAGATTCTGTCACTCTGCTGGTATCACACCCATTTCCCTGAGATCTACTTTTGCCACAGTCTTCAGCAATATGCTTCAGTCTTGGCCAGATGCTCTGTAACATTTTGTTACATTTTCTGTGTTAGGCGGAAGAAGGGACTAGGCAGCTGCTTTTCAGCCGTGCGCAGAGTACAAATAGCTCTGCATCCTCACTTCGTTTTTCAGCGCCCAGGTATTCATTGATATTTGTGAATAGTGAGGAAAAAGAAGTAACTTTGTAGTATTTCATGTAATAATATTAGAAACCACTTACAATTCTCTTTGGCAGTACTAAGTACAGAAGGATCAGAGTTTCTTATAGAGCAGCCCTATTTGTTCCCTGTATACAGCTTATGTTTGAAAATATAGGGCTGCTAAAGGGACTGACATGAGCATCCTCAGAAAATACTAGGAACTCATTTTGTGCAAGGAACGCCTTGAATTCGGCCCTCAAAATCCTTGAAAAGGGATTATTTGGGCCCTACCAATACCAAGACATTCAAAATCATCAACTGATTTCTGAAAAAAAAAAAAAAAAATTACTTTTCATAGTTGACAACAGAGAAAAACAGCCAATGTATTGTTATTAGTTCAGGCATCTATCTTCTTCTATGCTGTCTTATCCTTGCTTAAAAATCTGCAGAAGTGATAAAATATTTATATTAATATGCAGTATTAATAAAATGTTTGGCAGTTTATTTCTTTAAAATTCTGGGTGTGACTGTGAAAGAAAAGTTGAGACCAACACCTTTTCAGATTAGACCCTTTCTAGGTTGTACTTTCCTGGTATTGCCTGGCAAAGCATCACAGTGTCAGTAAGTTTTTTTGTTAAAAGCTCTTCTCTTGTGCTTGAAATAATTAGTGAGTGCTTGGTTTAGTCTGAAGTAGCTAAATTATGAAGTATTATCTATGATCTGTTTCTACCAGAAATTAAAAAATGCACATTTTGCTGAGCAAATTGAGTAATTAAATATGGAAAAAGGTCACAGAGTTACCTGATCTGCATATGTAGATAGACATGCTAAATGAGTGCACATTTGGACCAGATTATTTGAATAGTAACCTAAATGCTTGCCCATGTTCATATGAAATACATACAAACATGTTTTCAAGACAAAGGCGTGAATATATATTTGTATATTTTGAAATTTTTTATGAAGACAGTTGTACAGACTGCAAAATAAAAGACCTGCTTATTAAAATATTAAATGTCATACATTACTGAATTCTTAATAGATTTCCCCCCTCCCACTGGCTAGCTTACTAATTGCACTATTTGTTCAAAATAGCGTAACTTAAGCTGTTTGCTGTTCCATCTTTGAAGAGCAGAGATAACCAGGGAAGCAAAGACTAAGTGTTTTGAGCATCAGAAAACTATTTTCAGTATTTTTAACATGTGCTTCTGTAGTTTTCATTAGAAGAGAATTCATATTCTTCGTATGATATTTCTACCATGAAAACTGAGTATCCTTTTGGGATAAATGTGTCAAGAGAAAGGCACATCACAAAAATAAATGGAATAAATGGAATAATTGCAAGCAAACAATTTTCAGCTTATGTTCTCAGGATTTTTTTATTTTTATTGATGTTTCACTCACTCTGGGAATCTTTTCTGTTAATGTAATCTTGAAAACAGTTTGAGTGTTCTCTGACCTTTGTATCCAGAAACATTTGTTGAAGTGGTTTTGCATGTATTTTATACCCCCTAAGGTATCACAGGAAATTCTGATCAGGGACAATTTCATTTAAGTGTAAAATGGCTCTGCACAAGATCACAGGTTTAAAGCAGGCATACAGATACTTCGCATTTTCCAAATAACTGCCTCAGTTTCATCATTCTAGCATTTTTACATCTGCCTATCTCCATAGATTAAGAAATAGCAACTAGTTTGCACCACCAAGAAAAGGATATTTAAGTTTAGTTTCTCTCCAGCATGGGGCTTGACTGGATTGCCTAGCTATCATTCACGTTTGGATCAGTTTATCTGTGTTCCAGCCCCTCAAGCCCAGTTTGCATTATATCTCTAGAAAAATCTGAGGCTGATTTTACTTGCTCTTTGTTGACTCTGAGGTCTGAAAAGATAAGGTCTGTACTTGTTGGAAACAAGGAATAACAAACAATTGCTTGTGTACCTTACTTGTGGGCTGCAGGCCCCAGGGGCATTTTTGTGCTGCTCTGATTTTGGAGGCTGCTTTGTCCTGTGCCACGTTGCTATAATGTGTCAGCATGCTGAGGATGCAGCATCCTCCCACTGCTTGGCCTGAGACAAAAGCTGAGATGTCCATCTGACTCTTCCATTGTACTTGAGATGATGCATCAGCTCTCTGACTTTTTTTTTTGAAAGTAGCTTGATCTGAGCTATATACTAGTAATGCCACCTTAGGGTATAATCAGTTTACCCTTTCCATATCACTTCATCCAAAATGCCAAACAGTAAAAGAGGAGGTCTTAAAACTGGTTGCTTAGCACTGATATCTAAATAGAAAAAACATTTTTTCATGGCAAGATGCTCAGCGCTTACCCCTCTATCAAAAAATACATGATATATAATATCTTTTTGGCAGCTGCAATGGCTCCTCACATTAATTAATTAGAATAAAGCTATTCTAGTAGAGGAAAGAAAAAGCATGTGAGTTGGCATGTTGCATAGTTATCCTTAACAAGTGTTTCCCAATACCAAGCTTTGAGAACAAGCCATTATATGTAAAGGTTTAAAAACCTTACTAACAAGGATAATCAAGCTTTTTAATGACAAAGTCTTTGCAGAGTCACAGTGCAAAATCGTGATTATGATTAATTTCCTTAGGGGATGCATGACTGACAGCAACTGAAGCTGGCTATCACACAGTCATAAATTGAGATATGGTTAAGTTGTGCTGTTTGCTAACCAGGGGCAAGAAATACAGACTGGCATGTTGAACTGCACATTGTCTTTTAGCAGAGCAGGATTAAATTTTCAGTACTTTTGCCCCAAACTCTTTCTGACCTTTTTCTGTGCTCTCTAGTGCATTTGACATTCAAGAGGAAAACACAAACCAGCACAGCAAGCACTTTCAAGGTTTTCTGCAAGGAAAATTGTACAAGTAATCCTAAATCCCAGTTGACATTATGTTCTGCCATATGATTTGTGGTCTCAATAGTATTAAATGTATGGCCAAGTCTAACAAGACTTTTCAGTTTCTTCTTTCATATAAGGGAAACCTACAGCTAATGGTCCTTTTTAGCCTCACCTTGTCAAGCTACCATCAGAGGAGATATGGCCAGAACACATCTGAAGTGCTGAACTGTCCAGGAGTTCCCAGCTGTCTGTGGTGCTTGGCCTTCTGGCATTCTTCTGAAAAGTCTTACAGCTTCTTTAATCTATGGCTGTAAGAACAGGACTGAAGCATCCTGCATGCCATGAAAGCAAGTCCCCTCTCCACAGTTTTACTTCTTGCACTTGGTATGGTTTGAGCTTAGAAATCAAATGTAGGATGTTCTAAAGAAATACGTTCATCTTCACCCATCATCCAAACTTCCAGGATTTTTAAAATAGTTCCTAAATCTTCATATGTGCTCTACAGACTGAAATGTCTTTTTAAAGAATTTTTAGAGTTAAGCCCATCTATAAAAAGGAGTTACCTAAAACACTTTTCTTTATAGAAGAAAAGGATGCAAGGTATAGAAACAAGGAGTTTAATTTCATATTACAAAACACTACCCCATCTTCTGTCTGTGTTCTTCCTTGCAATCTATTCACTCTAAGCTAGAGAAGATCTTACAGTGAATTTTGGAAGGTAGATTTGTTTGTTTGTCTAAAAAGCATTTGTTTGTTAGATTTGTTTTAAAAATATATACCAGGCTTCATTAACTGTCAATGGGATCAGTGATCATAAATGACTTGAACATTTTGAAAATTCTATCCTCAGTCTTCATCATGGCTGTGTTGCCCTTTCAGCTAGTCCTTCAGTCTTTGCAGCATTAGGAAACAACCTGGTTGACAAAGAGGTGTCAGCCCACAGCAGGATAGCTAGCCTAGTGTGGCAATGCAGCTGTCAAGAGAAAAGAAAAAGAGCTTCAGTCTTTCTTTTCCTTAGCACAGGTGACAGCTGAGGGAAACAGAGCTTGATTTTAATGCTGGAAATAGTTTTTATTTTGGAAAACCAATTGTTTTCTTTTCTTTTTGTTTTTCCTAGTGTATTAGGATATACTGTGCCAGAAGTGTTAGATTCATCCATGGAAGAGAACTCTGTTAAATCTTCTGAATTTTCTTTATGTATATAAGCTTTATTAGATTTTTTTATTTCTTGAAGAGTTTTGCCTTCAGTTAGTTTACAGCAATAAATTTATTATAAAGACCAGTGTACACACTAGCAATGTTATGGGGTTTTCCTTCTCTTTGAGATGTAAAACTAGCAGAAAAATCTTTTGTAGTGAAGTTATGTACTGTCAAAAAGGGTTCTTCAACAATATCAATTTTCTGTTCAGACAATAAAATGAAGACTGAGGTGCTTGGGAAATTTCTTGCAGAAGTGAAACATTCAAACTGACTTGCATGGCCAATCAAGACAAAAAAAAAACAAGCCTAAGCTTAGTTAACTGAAAGGCACAACTAAGCAATTACCCACACTGTATAAGACTGTTTCCATGCAGCCACCCACGCGTTTTCCTGATCCCAAGGACAATAACAATGTTGTTCTGTCTCCTTTGGAATAAATAGAAGCCTTTTAGAAGTACGGCTTTGTGGTACCTACCTCATCTGAGAAATGATATGCTGCTCAAAAACCCCTTATGGTCAAGGTTCCTGAATCATAAAAACATCATCTGAATTGTGATGGACAGGAACAATTATGTGTTATGTAGTAGGCAGGCACCTTGTAGGAAAACTGCCAGGCTTACTTTCAATTCTTTGCAATACTTAATAGACAGAAAGTGAATCACCACAGTGACTGACTGTTCAATAAATGATGTAGCTGTCTTTTTGACTAGATGGTCACTCTCTTAATCCTTTTATGTGCTAACTTGCTGGAGACGATACAGGGATTGCTACCTGGGACATGATATAGGGATTTCAGAAATTTAACGAGTAAATGGTAAGCAGAAAAATGTCTAAGTTGGTAGCCACTGGATTTCTGGTTGATTTCTGGTGCTATTGAAAAAGATATCAGTTAAGTGGTGGGTAAACATACCTGCAGTGGCATACTTAGCACAGTCTGGGATCCAATGATCCAGGTTTTGAGTTGTGTTCAGTAAGTTGAAACTAAATATTAGGAGGAGGTCTTGTTATCCAGCACTTTAACAGGAGAAATGCAGTTATATATATTGAATCAGATAGAAGTAAAGATACCAGAAGGCTTAGAAGTCAGTGCTGTAACTTAAAATTAGGCATCTTTCCATCTGTAAAGCCATACCGTGGAAGGATTTACAAAATACTTACCTATTGGAAATATTTTTATTTAGATGGTAATGTTGAGTAATTAATAAAACTTGTCAAAGCAGAATACATCTTCAATTTTGACAGCTTAGGAGGAATATAAGTGTCTAACTCAATGTAATGGTTATAATCAGTTTTTGAAACACTTGAATATGCATCATGGGTTTTAGACAGTCAATCTCCAGGTGTGCCTTTATAAATCTTTCTCTGACAATTCCAAAGAAACATCATAAGATCATGATCTAGATATATTTGCTTGAGAAATTTAGTGAAAAAAACAATATAGCCTTCATTATATTCCTGTGTCTCTTGTCATGTTTAGAGTTCTCAATGCATACAGTGCCTCCTTTTAGTGTCAGCCCAGAAAACAGGCTTATTTCACATTAGAATGGTTCAACCTGCATGGCATTAATAAGACAAATCTGAGTTGGCATTATTCAAGTCCTTGATCTCATGGAAATATTCTTTCATATAGTTCAAAATACATGGATCACTGTCATTGGTTTGTGAGTTTGAGGAGTTTGGGAGAAGTTAGCCATGATTTTGAAAACCTTATGCTGGGTTAAAATAAGGAAAAGTATTGAAAGTACTACGTGTCACATAAGAATCAACTTGTTGTAAATGAAAGAAGAGTCAGGCCTCAGAGATTTAACTGGAATCCTTCCCTTAAATGTGTTCACTGTAAAATTTTTCCGTAAACTGTAGGAAGCCGACTTGGAAAATTATTTCCTATAACTCTCAGCCTTTCAAGGACTATGTCATGATGCTACCTGCAACGAACACTGTAGTCTCTGGATAAATAGAAATCTATCCTAAGATAGTGATTTACAGTCTTGACAGAACTCACTGGGATGTATATTAACCTGACTATCCATTAAGTGCCTTCCTGCCTTGAAAAGACCTGTTTTTAAGAGCTTCCTTAACTCTCACTGGTTTAGAATTATGGAAATTAGCACAACCACTAGCAGATGTTAATCATGTAGCTTTAATGCTCTGATGGAGGGCATTTGCATTTTGGTGGTGAGCATGGTGTAAGTAGCTGTATAGAACAGATTAGACCATGTTGCCCTGTGTATTTTGAACAGATGCCACACTCTCCACTCCAGAGAATCTGCTTGCAGTGCAGCTCATAACTACTTTTATTCTGGCTCAGTGTCAGTGTTTTAGTCTACCCTAATGCCATGAAAACTTTTGCCTGGGTTTCTTGTTCTGGGCTACTTCCTTTTTTTCTTCCTCAACATCTTTATATTCTAAGCTCTCATGGGAGCCCTCACTCAGCTCTGCTGTCACTCCCCCCTTATTTTTTAGTGTCTGTTCTTGAAAATTCCCTTGTATAAGTCCTCTATTTTAGCATGCTTTAAGATTTTTCTCTTGACCACTTTTGTTGCCTCGTCTTCTACTTTTACCTCTTTAATTATTTATTTGCTAATTATTTGTATACCTGCTTCTTCATTCTGTCTCCCATGGGAGAAAACCACAGTGCCCTCCCTAGTTCACCTGGAAATTTTCTTTTTCTCATATGTAACATGGATCAAAAATAATGTAGATTTTTGCTTTCCAAATTGTCCACCTGGTATCCACTCACCAGTTTTGCCAACAAAGTTTCCACTCCAACACCCTGTGCCTGAATTGGTCAGCTGAGAGACTTGCACAAAACTGGAGCTGAAATCAAAATTGTCAAAAGTTCCACTAAGGAAACTGTAGTAGGAAATTCAGTACTTTGGAAAGGAAGCATCACACATGGGTAGCTTTAGTTTTTCAATTAATTTAAAAAAGTAAACAATTCCACTGAGCACTGTGTGCTTGGGTCCCAGGTCCTGTGAGCTGCAGCTGGCCCACCCAAAATTCTACCTACCCAGACCTGCTTTTCTCCCAAGACTGAACTTGAGTTTTGCTGATTTTTTTTTTCTGTATTCTATTACACAGAAAAATTGAACATTTGGTAGTTTTCTAAATTCCAAATATATTAGTCTGTTTAAGGGACTATTCCACACTAATTAAGATCTAGTCCTGTCTCTCAGTCTTCCTCATTAGAGAAAACATCTGTCATCACCTTTCTATTTTGCTTTCGAAAACAGTGACACATTGAAAATATTTCCAGTGCTAGCAACTGCAGTTTCCTTCTCTCTGATTTTCTTATTCTTGCCTTAAGAGGAAATATTTCCAAGTATTGCTCATAAGTAGTCCTCCTCTCCTAGCATTCTGTTGGACATTGTGTTTAGGGTCTCAAAATTAAACCTAAGCAATATAAAGTTGTCAAAGAAGCTTGATCAAGTATTTTACAGTAACATACTGTGTTGGTATTAGAGGAAATGGTTTTCATTTATGTTCTCAATATATCTATGTAATTATGAGAATCTATTGCAGATGCTGCAGGATTGCTTACATTTACAAACTCAATTCTGATTACACTTATTATTCTGGATTTTCATTTTGTCACTTAAAGCATCATTGATCACTGTGATCGAGTCCTTCAGCCTGGTGAATTACAGGCAATGAAAAGGAGACATAGTGAGTTCCAGTGAACTGCAAACCAATTAGCTCTAGACATGGAATTTTCATAATTCAGACTCATTTTTATTTTCCTCCATGCCTGTTACATATAACACTATTGATTTGAGGGGGTGGGGATGGACACGGGACTGTACATGTTCACTCTCTCTATTTCTGTGTATTTTATTTTCTTTTTTCCCCTGGTTTGCATATATTTACTATTTATGTTATGAAAGTACTGAAGTATACATATAGTATATTTCAGGTTTTTTAGTGTCAGGTTATGCCTCAAGTGAAGAATTAGACAAGACTTTTTCCCAGGTATAGTGTGTCCATGTTCAAAATGTCTTTAGCTGGTATGACCTGGAGTGGTGAATAGCCAGGTGGATAATTTCTTATTCGCTTGGAGTGAGGACCCGCAAATTTATATTCAGGGTGGTAACTAAACCACTCAGGGTCTGGTAGCTGCCCATTGACCTCCTTGCCTTCTTCATATGCACAGAGAGGGGAGTTCAGTGTGCTGAAGCACAAAGGATCAGGTGATACGTGTCTGCTCTGGAGACATGGGGTGGTGGACAGTTTTGCAGTCCTGTAAAGACAGGAAAGGACGCACTAACTTATGTAAGACTGTGTGTAGCTGCTTATACCTGAGCTAGGCAATTTTGGTGAGGCTGGCTGTGCTGTGAAATCTGTGTTAAAATTTAACAAGGTTACTCTTGAAATCTCTTCTGACAGCTATTTAATGCCTACCAAGTGCTGAGGCTATAAAAATGCATTTTGCTGCAGCATTCAGATAATAAATACTGTGAACAGTTTGAAGTCACTGGCATGTCTTTACAACTTTATGCTGTAACAACAGTAAAGTTAACCTTATGCCAGTTCTTGTTTCATTTAAACAGACTCAAGTATTTTCTCCATGTTCTTGATATGACATATATAGTATCTTTTAGAAAACAACCATGACAAAATCATTATACAGAACATGAATGTAGTGGAGTATTTAAGGGATAGCACCATTCCTCAACAGGCACTATTCTGTATGCATTACCTAAGTTCTTATTTAATTATACTTTGTACCTATGGATTGGAAATATTAAGAGAAAAAAAAAAAGTGCAGGCTTGTTTGGTTAAAAATTTCAATGGAATTGTTAGATTATGTTCAAAGTACTTTACTTTTTGAAAGCTGAGAAGCTGAAAAAAAGCAACAGTAGTAAGTAGCATTTAATTGTTTGCATAGTGATCGTGGTCTTGTGCCAGGTCATTAGTTTTCCAGCATATATCTAGGAGGGATTAAGCTAGCTTCCTTCTATGAGTTAATTCTTTATTGCCTTGTATATAGACAAAATTTCAGCTGCTTATACAGTTCTCCTCCCAAATTCTGTCCAGTAAAACATATAATGCATTTAACTTGAACATTAGGGTAGTCCTTGGTATGCTCTCTGAATTTTTATTGGGTGCATAGAAGGATTCTTGTCTGAGGCCTGTCTGTCATGATGGAGGGCAGTTTATTGCATGTTCTTAAGGGACTTTTTTTACCCTACAGTGGATTTTAAGTTAACACACACTTAAGGGCTGTCCCTCAAAGCATTCTGACTGCTTCAGCTCTAGAGCAGATATGCAGTGGAGGTCAGAGAAATTCCCTTCAGTGCACAGGATTCTCTTCTGTTTTCTCCTTTCTGGGGAAAAAAAAAAAAAACAAGAAGAGGCATCCTATAACTATCTGAGTAATGTTATAATTCAGTTATCAGCTTTCCTTTTAATTTTCTATAATTTCATCTGGAAATGCACAAGTGTTAGAAAATTATCTGCATTACCATCCAGAATATTAATATTCCAGAGGAAGTAATTTGGAAGGTTTTACTCCAAAAACAAACAAACAAAAATTATCCCCTCAAAAAGAAGCAGAAAAATAGAAAAATGCAAATTCATTTACTTTTGAAAACTGACAGTATTCTTGGTTACTTGAACTGCAGCAACAAATATCTGTAAAACTGTAATTTAATGCCATGTATAAAGAGTCAAATTCAGAGGAACCAGTGAAGCAGAGTTGAGGCATAAAAGAGGAAATATGACAAATGTTGGCAAAAGTATTTGGTCTATTTTGTAGGGCTTTAGTAAAAATATAATATTGAAAAATAATCTGCATTAGAAAATTTCAAAGTCTTTTCTGGTTAGAATCAATCCTTCCTTTTCTCTTCCCTCTTCCTGTCAGATTTCTGATGCATCTGACAGGGCTACCAGGCTGTTTGTTACGTTTATGGATATCAGAGCCCTAGAAGCTTATATCTCTGAGCAGAAAGTCATATTCAGTAAAACGCCCTCTGAGAAAGAATGCTTATATAAATAAAAAAAAAATCTTTGTCATAAAGAGTAGGTACAAATACAGTTTCAACAAAACATGTCACGATGACATTCTTTTAGGTTTTATAAGTATCCCCCCTTCACTACAGCAAATTCTATTGGCAAATATTTTTATATTGCCCAGCCTCCTAGAAATGTTCAGTCCCTAGCTTCTGAAATAGTGCAGTGATATAACAAAGTATAACGTATTCTATGCAGTTCAAAAAAGTGATTTATCTTTAGGGAGTGAAAAGCTGAGGTTTTTATTCTTTACATTTCTACCGATTCTAAGTAAGCAGCATAAGTTATACATCTAATATCCTTTACTTCACTATAGACTTTATTACTCAAAATCTTTATATTGGGTTCATTACTAAAAATACTTAAAATGGGATTTTTCATTCTTTAATTACCCTCCTTTTTGAGGTAGAGAAATATTATTTATTCAGCTCTTTATCAGTAAAATGTGGATAAGTTATGTTACAGATTTATTTGCAAGAAGAGATTTAAATGGTAAAACTATTTTCATAATAACTGATGCAGTCTGCATGTCTTGCTGTATTTCCAAACAAGAACTTATTATTCTGGAGCAGAATATCTGCCTAATACAATGATTTCAAAGATGGTAACACTATAAGGATTTTATATTGTGAGGTAATTTTTCCTCAATATCTCAATATCTGTTCTAGTTAGTTTTCTGCATCATAAAGACCTCTCTGTGTATGTATCTCTGACAGAAGAACCTCAATATACTTCTTCCAAACCTGAAGCTTCTGCCTAGTTTGCAGGGACATCAATCCTTTCATGAAAGTACGTTACAAATTCTTGAGTTCTTCTAATGCTTTGACAGAGACCACTTTATGTAATTAGTAACTATGTAACATATTTCTATTTATTTATTTTATTGAGAAGTCTAGGATTTCTTTTTCAATGTGGGAAACACATAATTGCTATAAATGTGCAAGTTATTGCGCTTTGTTGGCATAATTATTATGATCGTCAGCTACATTCTGATTGCTTATTTTTTCTTACTGGTATGATTATCAAAGGCAGCAGTGCTGGGATTTTTGGGTTCCCACATGGCTTGAAAAGCAAGAAATGTAAAAACATCTTGTCTTTGACAGGTAATCTGAACATTTTTGGTGGGCAGTCATTAGAGACTAAAGCTGAGATTTAGCAGTTTCATTTACAGGCTCACTTTTCTACAGCGTTATGTTAACAAAAATCCTGATGACACAATGATATGAATATGTTGAAAATGAGAGACTGAGAGCCCAAAGAGAGATGTAGAGCAGTTGTGAACTTGAAAAGTTTTCACTTGCGCTCTGACAGGCTCTTTTATCCCGAGCAACTTCCCCTATTCAAAGTCAAGGTTTTCAGTGTGGAACTCGAAAAAGGCCTCTAATCATACTAAATTGTGGGTTTTTACTGTGCCTCAAAATGGAAAGATTAAATATTAATAAACTATTTTCATTAGTAACCTAAGCTACCATCTTATTTCTCTTTTTTTCTTTCCTTTAAAAGATGATTAATCTTCTTGTCTGTTTAGTAAACGCTACTTTCCTCAACAAAACACTCTTATTCAAAGTTTATCCCTGAATTTAGTTTCCTTCTGGTTTGTGACATTCTACTCTCCTATGGCTGGTCCCAACCACCATTCATTGGAAGCTTTTGTAGGATCTCTTTCTCCATCCACTATGACTGTATAATATTGATGCAGATCTCTGCACAGATAAATGTGGTTGCCTAATCACTTTTTCTTTTGCCTGTCTTTCCAAGAAATGAGTAAATTTTTCACAGTTTGGATTTTCCTGAGAATGTAAGAAGGACATTCCATTTCCTGAGCCTGTGACTATGGCAATCATAGTAATTGTAGGCTCTGGTTATTTTTCTCTGTTTGAGATAAAGGTCTTGATTTAGATTGTTTGTAAAAGACACTCGTTCTGTTCCCCCTGTGTCGCTGTGAACCACAGGTATCAGACACTCATCCTGATTCTGGCCACCTCCATGCTGTCTCTGTTTTTCATCTGGTACAAAAGGTGCCTATTCTAGACAAGTCGTTTTATTTCCCAATGCCTTTTTACCTATTTTGTTTATTTAGATTCTTATCTACCCTGTGTTAGGAATTGTCTTTCATTCTCTATTTTATATTGTGCCCAGCACGATAGGACATCATTCCTCCTTGTGTCTTCAGGTATAGCTATAATCAAATAATGAATAGTAGTCACCTTTATCTAAAAACATCTAGTAAAACAGTGGCATTCCCATAAGCTGACAATACATAGAAGTTCCATGAGTATCTTCCTTCTGTTGTAAGCACTTTGATTTACTGTAGTGCAATGGATTCATACTGAAAAATCCTGAAAAACTCTGGAACTCAGAAGCCATCTTTGCGAAGTGGTGTTAATGTTGAAAGAAATATTTCTGAATCAAATCTCAAATTTCCACTGAAGATGGCCAACAGACAGCATATTGCTGTGCCTAGGGAGAGCCCATGATATGGCTTCAGGATTGTGGTGCTTTTTCTGCTTTTTCAGTCTGGGGAAAAATACCCTTTATGAGGACAACCTTTCNGCAAAAATCTGTAAACATTCTGGCTGCAAGGTCAGGCGAGCCGCCGTGAAGAGTCCTCCTGGCTACAGTCCGAAGGCACAAAAAAACCTTCTAGCAGGTGATGGGGAATACAAGATCATCCCACGACACTCTGCTATCTTCTCTTTGTTGTATGTTGTTAACTGTTCAATAAATTATGTTTTGGACTTTGGAAAAAAAAAATACATTTAGGACAAATAACAGAAGAAAGAAAAAGCAGAAGAATAATCTGGACAAGATTTGAATCATCATTTTGAGAGCATTTTTCAGGGGTTCTTGGATTTTGGGAAAAGTTTTGTGTATCTCTTGTGATTTTTTAAAGGATATTAATTTAACTCACTATTTTACTGATAGTGAGATTAATAGTAGAACGGCAGAAATCTCTGGAAGACTTGTCAGATGTTTTAGCAGCATATAAAGGGAGATACTTAAAGTAAAGAGAGAAGACGAACAAGGTGCTCATAATGTAAAGGAGGTCAGAGAAATGCCAAAGCATATTAGGATCCAAACTCCATTAAAATCCTGTCTGGCAGAGGTGAGCCATTTCTTATTTACATCTCCTCCAGAGCAAGTGTGTGAGACATTGCTCTGATGCTGGCAAGCTAAACTTCTGCTACGCATCTTTTATGTTTCTTTTAAATTTCCAGAATTTATTTCCATAGTTTAGATGCTGCCCAAGGAGATTTCTATGTACAGGGTGGATGGGAACTCTTGAACTAACAATAGAGAACTTGGCAGCCTTAGAATTTTGGAGCTCTTTTTATGCCTTTTCTTTCCCTTATGGCTTATCTGGCATGTGATGTCTCAGAGTTAGTCCAAGAAATGCTAAAACCTCTTCCACAAAGTTTACTTAATCAAGCTGGGCGTAGATAATACTCAGTACTCTGATTTTCCTTGTTGAATTTACATCTTAATTAATTATGCTTAAAGTGTGTGTTATGTAAATTTACATTTTGAGAACAAATTTGGTTTTCTGTTTTCTGGCTTATGTTTAATTTTTCAGCTTTTCAGGTTACATTTTGCTTTGATTTGGATTTTTTTGTTTGTTTTCCTCTGCCAGTAAAAATTATGGAGTGTGAAGGAAAAAGACAAGATTTTGCCATCCACAGAACCCTACCGAATCAGGACGTGCTTTTTATCCAGCATAAATTACCAAGCAAAGCCCCTACCTGTGCTGTTTTCATGACAGTCTTTCTAGATTATTTTGTAGATACTTTCTTTTAGCAGAAATGTAGACAAGCTACTCAGAAGTGTACAGAGTTTGCCAGTGATACTAAATTTGTTAGAGTTGTTGACTCCTTTGAAAGCAGAGAGGCCCTGCACAGAGACCTGGACAATGACAGGCCTGGGCAGTCACCACGTGTATGAAGTTTAACAAAAACAATGCCAGATTTTGCACCCAGGATGTACATAAGTATGTGCTTATGTACATAAGCAATGACATAATAATGCTCCCAGTCAAAAAAAACCAAACCACCACCAATGACAAAAAAAAAAAATCACAATATATTTATTTTCTGTTTTCAGAACAATCATCTAATGTCCTTGAAGAGGTGGAAGGGCTCTGCTAATGCTTTAATTGACAGATGTGTTCCCTAGCACTTTTAAGGGGATTTTTTGCAAACCCAGGAGCAGTCAAGATCTGTATTTTTTAAAACCGTACCATGAGCTGCAGAAACTATTAAAAATACCTGCATTTATTTTGCTAATGTCTTCAGGATTAACTTTAAGAGTTTGGTTTGTTTATTTGCTTTGGGGTTTTTGGTTCAGACTTTTATGTGTAGATCTGTTTAAGAGACCTGAGAAGTCATTAATGGGGAAACCTAAACGCAGGAATCAAAGAAAAAGAATGAAGATACTCAATGCTGAAACTTCTGATTCCAGAGCTCAAACCGTGGAGTTGGTCGGTGATTTTGGATCAGTAAGAGTTCTATAGTGTAACCTTGATTTGAAATTGAAAATAAAAAGGCACATTATTTCTGACATTTGGGAGAATATCATATATTATGTTTTCACAGAATTGCCATTTTTGAATAGGTTCAGTACTTACTATGGTATGGGTGCTGCTAAGAGTCTTTCTACTTGATGGAAACATCAGACCTTCCATCCCTGAAATACATTTCCTGAGGGTTGCATATCAGCAATGGGACTCTTTGCTGTACTGAAGATGTATTTCATTTGAGAAGGTAACTGACAAGATATTAAGCTTACTTTGGCATGCAATTTAACATTCAACCTCAACAGTTGCAACTGCAGAAGTCGTTTTCAGATTCCAATGGTGAGAAAAGAAATAAAATGAAATCATAGCATAAATCCCCTTTCAGCTGTAATTGTTGCTTTTACTAAAATTAATTTGCATGGAGAGAGAAGAGTGTAGGGACTAGCTTGATTTGCATCTGAGCAGAGGTATAAAATTTTTAATTTAAATATATAGAGTTGGATAATTAATGCCAAAAAGATATCTGTTCTAAATGCTGAAACTTAGACAAGACTAACTGGCCTGAGACCTCTTCTTTATGAGGTGAGTGGTCTGTGATAACTTCTTTTAAGCACATTACATTAGGAAAAATGGGTTTCTGAACCTGTCATACACAGAAGCATTCAGGCACTATTATTTTGGGTTTAGCTACTGCATTGTAGCCTGCTCCCTGGATAATCAGGCAGAGATGCTTCAGCTGCTGGTTTCCAGTTGTTGCAATAATGTGCTAACATGCTGGTCCCCTGAAACAGCCTGCTTATTAACTGTGATGCCCAAAATGCCATCTGGAGTGTTATTCAGACATCTATAATTATTCTGTCTACTTTATTTGATTGTCTACTTTGTTTCACTATGCATGCTCTTTATTTCTTTTCAATTTTTCTTTCCTTTTTTTTTCCTCTTTACTTATCATGAAATCATTTTGGTTTTTTGTACAGAAGTACCAACAATTCTTCTATAAAATTATGTTACATAAATTTTAACATACCGACTTTCTAGAAGAAATTCTAGGAAACAAACTGCAGAATCTCTCGAGTAGAAAAGAATACCATAATAATCACTTTGGCAGAGACTAGTAATCATGGAGGAATGAATTCTTTGCTTCATGCCTTTGTCCATTTATACTAGCACACAGTGCATATAAAATATCTCCAATTTGTATGACAGTGAGTTGCACTCCAAGTGTAAGTGGAAATGACTTTAAGAGGAGCAGGTCAGCACAGAACAGGTTCCTGATGCAATGAAGCGGAAAGGGACCTGTAAGTACGCAAACTAAGCAGTTTGATCTGTTTATACCATCACTGTTCATTTTGTTATGTGAAATCACTCTTGATATCTAGCAAAAAACATGGAAAAATAATGAAATTATTTTATTCGGGTAACAAACATATTTTCTAGGGATTTGCTTTGACTTTTCAATATTGTACTAGTTAGTTGCAACCAGCGGAGAAAAGTGTCAAGCTGGAAATAGAAATTAATATGAAGAAGATAACTCACTTGGCAATAAATATGAAAGATATTATGTTCCACGAGTTAAACAGAAAAATTAACACGTGCATCCCCTTGGTGTTTTCAACATTATTATATCTTGTTGAAATATGTCGGTTCTCATGACAGAATTGTCCCTAAATCACTTGCTGCCTGCTGCTAATGTAGGAAGCATCCAGAGTTTTCTCTGAGCAGCCGTTAGCTCTTCTTTTTTCTGTCTAGTCCTATGTGATTGGAAAATATCTCTTATTGCAGTGTAGAAAAGGGATGAGAGTTAAAGGCTTTAATGTGATCCCTGGCGTGTGCCAGCCCCGGCCGGAGAAGTATGTAAGAAGGATGAGGGGTTTCATAAATGCGCCAGAGATTAATAAATAGTCAGTACTTAATTTTAGTTTCTTGTGCTGAGAGAATTGAATTTGTAACCCCAGCACAGCGATTTGCAGACATTATCCCCATCTAGGGGCAGATCCGAGAATCTCGGCTGTCTGGAACCTGCCGATGGGGGAAGGGAGCGTTGGGAAATACCACATCCAGGCGGAGATACAGCTTGAGCATACAAACAAGTGCACGCAAAGCACGATGCCTTTAGTAGCGGTACGTAGCGGAAGAAGCTGTGTAAAGTAAGAATTCGAAAAATCACGAGGGTTTCTAAGGTTGCTGATGTCGTACTGCTGGGGAGCTTTGCAACAGCCCGAAGTGCAGGGTGCGGGCTGAGCTCCGTCTGGCCAGCGCCCAGCTCGGCAGCAACAGGGGGACGAGCAGCTCCCACTTCGGGCTGTCAGGAGGGCAGGGCCAGTTTGCAGAAGGCCCACTCTGTCTCTGCGGAATGTGAATGCCTGGCTGCTGCTTTTGAAGTGTCTTCCACAGCATTCATTTTAAATTTTAGCTGTTACACTTTAGCTGGGCTCATGTAGAGGTCCGTGATGAGATGGAACACAGGAGCTGAGCTCTCACTCAGAGCTCATTGAGATGATATTATTGTTCATAGAGAAAATGATATTATAGATGACGGCTAAGGTCACTGCCAGGACAACAGGGGAAAGCTTGCACTGGGGCCATATAAATTGTGCCTCATGTCGAGAGAGAAGGGCTTTTTTCTTAGCCCTTAACTTTCACGTGCTACTTTGTTTACATAATTACCTTTGTTGTTGCTGCTGGTTTTTCTTGCCTTTTCATATCAGAATGCTCTAGGTGAGAAGTCATCTTTGAAGATGAAAATATATAAATAGCAAGGCAGTTACAAAATATTCTGTAATGTTATTGAAGTGACCTTGTTGCTTTCTTTTTCACTGCATCCTTTTTTTTCCCTGAAATAAAATTATTTTAACAGGATAACTTCTTGTAAGTTTACAGAAAAATGTGACCTGCTCAGTCAGTTGCCTTTGCAGGGCTCTCTTAGCCTGGGGACAGAGAAAAGGAAAAATGACTCCATGTAAGGCTCTGGATTTAAGGTCAGCCATTCTGGCTGATGAATTTAACAGAATTATGTACAGCATTTTCCTCCCCATCCTCCTTCTGATGAAGTGATCCTGAGCAGAAGGAATAACCAGATTAGGGTTTCAACGTGACTATTTGCATAAATGAGTCTGTATGTGCAACTGGAATGAACAGCTTAGCGCTGGCAAAGCTCCAAAGACCCTAAATCAAATACGACACAGAGAGAGACATTCAGGGAGGAAAGGGAAAATACTGTATTCAAACACGAGATATTGGGACAAATATTGCACAGTTGAGTCACTGTGGGATGTTTATAATCAAACAGTCCTGTTCAGCTCTCCCACCCTAATAACTGTGCACAAGTTGTGATGAAACAAATTCTTCAATCAACTGTTTTATTTTTTTAAATAAAAGGACTTTTTCTCTGTGCAGCACAAAGTTCCTAGGGTCTTTTGAAATAATAAGCATATTTTCCACATTAACACACACAAAAAACACTCTTGTGGAGCAAAGCCACAATCCAAGCAAGATTTCTGTCCCGGTTAGGACAGGTGTTTACCAAGAAAGGTGGGAGCCTCCCTTGGAATGAGAAATGTGAACCCCCCTTCCCTCCGAATTAGTAATATTTTGAAATCAAGGGGCTCTCAGGCAAAAGATAGGGAATAGGAATAACAGCTCTTTACTAAGTATTTGTATGAGGTAAACAGGCAACAACTGTAACAGTGACAACAAACCAGACCAGAGAACCCACTGGGAGCCCGAGGCGGCGGTGGCCACGTGGTCCGGCTGGAACTGGGAGAAAGGCAGGCTCGGGATCCCCAGATGAAATAAAGTTCCCCTCTCAGCGAGATCTTAACGGGACATGAACCTCTGCG
>VZRX01009477.1:62232-96537 GCA_013398075.1 Notiomystis cincta | reverse complement strand
AAATACAGTTTTCATTGTGAAATTGAGCCTCTGGCTGAACATGCAGAATGTGGCCTTGGGTGGTCTATGGCCACCAGTGATGGGGAGAGCAATTCCATAGAGGCCTTGTGTACAGGGAAAAGAGAAAAAGAAGCAGCACTGGTGCAGATAAGAAATGACCATTTGCTTTCTCAAATACTTTTTTCACAGGGTCTGGTTGGCCTGTGAGCATCCCATGCCCACAAAGAGGGAGACAGAGCAGCCATGGGGAGCCAAGCCTGGAGCTGCCTGACCAGCTTCTCTGCCCAGTGAAGTGAATAACCTCATACTGTAAAAATGATTTTCTGAAATCTCACTGGAATCTCAAGGCTGCTAATAAAGTCTTGATCCACATCTCTCATTCCCCCTCTCATTAGCAAGGGGGAAACATTTGGATTTACATTGAAAATGAGGAATAATCTGTTCTCTGAATTAGGAGAGCTGAGGACTTTGTGTGCCCAGGGTAGCAGAGCATCAGGAATGGGGACATTTAAATACATGTTCTGGTGTCCAGGGGCAAACCCCCCACTAGTGCCCTGAGATGTGGGGCATAAATAGACCACATCTTACTCTGCAGGCAAATACATTTGTCTTCTGGGTTTCTTTTCAAGGTCATTTCTCCATTCACAGAATTTATTTAATGTCTGTTTAGATGAAATTTCAAAGAAAATTTAGTTCTTAAGAAATGAAGTTTCATTGTATCATAGGAATATTTTTGATATATTATGTGAACACTGTATTACTAAAATATATTATGTTGAAGCTTTTTCTGAACTCATTCTGGTGTTAATCTGGACATCAAGGTAAGGAAACAGGTCCTGGCACAGATGTTTTGGAAAATGAACCCTGATGTCAGTGCTGTGCAGTGTAGGCACAGATGAACACATAAAATCCACTAACATAAGGGCTGGAAATGGAGGAAGGGCTCCAGGTCTTGCCCTGGTCTCAGTCTGTGAAACTCAAATGTTGTTCCTGTTCTTGCTGTGCCTGCACCACTGTGACTTGAGGAAGGGCTGTGCTCAGGCAGGGCCTGCTGTGCAGTTTTGGCTCCCAAAACACATGGTTTGCAAAGCCAAACTCTGACTAAGCCTTTTCTGCAAGAAGTTTACATATTTCCAGTCCAGCCTTGATGGACACAACTGAGAGTCTGTCCAAACTGTTTCCCATCTGAAGCTCAGCCTTTGGCCATGCAAATGTACACTGAACAGGACAGGAGCTGGGTCTAGAAGCATCTGACTTCTGGGGACCCCCACTCCTGCCTGGATCCAGCCCTTGAGCACTTTGGCTGTTGGAGCTGCACATGGGCATGGGCACAGCAGCCACTCTGCTTCTGACAGCAAGTTTCCCCATGCACTAAACTGAATAATAACATAAAAATTTCTAAAGTCTTTTAGTTAACCATAGGGAATAAAAAAAAGCCAAAAAAAGAATGTGAGAATGGCTTTATTCAGGACAGGTTTGAAACCAGCATCTAATTTAGCTGATATACTTTGAATTATATATAGATTTAACATTTACTCCTCAGAAGTTTAAAGTTTCTTAAAAGGTCATATTTCATTTTGTATTAGAACATGGCGTGTTGGCTTGCTGCTCGTGGTTTTTCTGCACATAGAAGTGCTTAAGGTAAAATACTTTTTATTTCCAAAAGCAGCAAGTGTACAGACACTCAATAAAAAAATAATTTCTTCATACCTATTTCTAGTCAGTAGGAATTTTTCCTCTATCAAGCAGCAAGATAGAGGAATTTAGGCTGATTTCTTCAGGTTTCCTTCTCAGAACCTCCAGAAAGCAATGAATATCATAGTAATGCAAAATTGCTCTTCATGTTCAGCACCATTCCCAGGTGATTTGTCTCTCAAACTCATCACACCCATCTCAGCTGCCTGCTTTGTTTTTATGAGTTCTGGGAAATCAAGACGGACACCAATTTTGCTTTAGCAATTGTAACTTCAACCAGACAAGACACAAAGCCTGTGTGAGCCCCCCTCCCTCCCTCCTCAGGCTTAGAAGCCTGGCTGAAGTTAATGGTGTAACTACTGTGATTTAATTACCAGAATAAAACAGAAGAGAACAAGGCCCATGATATTTACTCGAAATTTTACAAGAGTGGTCTGGTTTTGACTCTGTTCAACCAAGTGTGGACCCAGCTGTTTCTCCAGAGGAGGTCATCTTTTGCAGATGAGCTACAAAACTGCAGCTCCTGTGTTTAAAACAACCCTCTATGAAGCTCCAAAGAAAGGAAAAACTGGTATGGTCCCTGCAGTCATGGAGCTGTGAAGCAAATATAGCTTCGAAGCAGAGAAAGTGTGAATTTTCTTTGAACTGAAGCCACTGGCACAGTGCAAAAACAAGAACAGGAGAATGGAGAAAGATAACAAAACACGTGTGTGTGTGTTAGAGAGAGACAGAGACATGTCCATGCTACGGAAAGAAATTCTGTTTTCCACGTGGATCCATCATCATGAGATCACTTTTTACATGGGCAGATACTGATAGGACAAAGGGGCATGGCTTTAAACTGACAGAGAGCAGGTTTAGATTGAATCTAAGGAAGAAATTTTTTATGCTGAGTGTGGTGAGGCACTGGCACAGGTTGCCCAGAGAAGCTGAGGATGGTCCATCCCTGGAACTGTTCAAGGCCAGCTTGGATGGGACCCTGAGAAGTCTGGTCTAGTGGAAGGTGTCCCTGCCCATAGTGTGGTGGGTTGTAACTAGATGGTCTTTAAAGTCCCTTTAAATCCAAAATATTCTGTGATTCTATGCTCTGGTGACTTCAGGTTTATTAAAATCATCTGCTAATTGCAGCCCAGAGAATAGCCACAATGTTCTGCTTGCTTCCCTAGAGTTTTGTGGATGACTCAGTGTGATATTTTTGTTTAACAGCAGGCAAAGGAGCATTTTTCTGTCACACCAGTCTGTAGGGAAGCATTTCTCTCTGGAGTTGGCTGCTGCTTTGTGCAGATGCAGCTCCACATGCAGTATCCCTCTGCCATGCTCACTGACACTTCAGTATGCCTGAACATGCCAGCAGCAAAAACAGATGAGAAAATGCCCAGAGGGAAACCACAGAGCATCTAAAAATGCCAGAAGAAAACACAATTTGCAGAACACCATCTCTTCCTGAGAAAACCTTCGTAGCTCATCAGCACGCCTCACCTAACAGGCACAGGAGGGACATGTGCATGCCTAATTTAGCTTTGCAAGTATGTCACTGGGCACTGGGATGGAAATCTACCTAAAGTTTAAGGCATTATAAGAATTTAGAAGATTACAGCCTTTAAACACGAGAAATACAAACCAAAGCTGACCACAGGTGCCCCAGCTCCAGCCCTCCTGGAGCAGGGGGACTGCAGGGAGTGGCCACTTCTCCCAGCTATGGCTCATCTGGACTGTCCAACTGAGTGCTGATGTCAGTGAGATGAGAGAGGGATGCAGCTTTTGAGGGTGAATCAAATCATCCCAAGTCAGGAATTTGGTTTCATTAATCTCATCCTAAAAGTAGGCTCTTCCTTTCTATTGGGATGAATTTTAAAACAGGTAAAGCTAATCCCATCTGTGTCCCCTTTTCTGGTTAAAAAGTTTTGAAAGTAGTCTACCATTGTAAGTCCATTTTTTTGGGGGAAAAAGCATTTTGGTCCCTGCTTTAGGACATTCAGAAATCATATATTCAAGCCTAAAGTAGTTGCTTTAGGCTCTCTTTTTAATCAGTGGAGAAGAATGGGCACCTCTGGCGGGACAGTCATCTTCTGGGAGAGCTCGTGGGCTGCTTGGCTGAATCATCCTTTGGAAATGCTCATGCCTTTGGATAAGGCAGGTCACTGTTAACAAAAGCTGCTTGAAAATAAGAAAAAAAAGTCTTTTTGGGAATATGGAGACTGTTTTATGAGCTATAAATGCACGGGTTTGCTAGCAAGGGGAGAGTCTGGGGCTGGCTTGGGAGTTGCGCTGCTGAAAGCACTGGGCAGAAGTGCAGGGCAAGTGAGCCCTAGGCTGACTTACACATGTGCCAGACAAATAAAATCTCAAAAATTCTCTGATTTTGGATAAAATAAGGAGTGTGACTCCCAGAGTAGTCCCTGAGGATAGGACTTCAAGCACTGTTTGATCAGGGTGTTGGTGCAGCAGCGGGCATTGGATGCAGCTGCCCAGGGCTGACACCTGAGCCAAGGTGTTACCTAGAGCCAGCTGTCTAACCCTGGGTCAGGGGAAAGAGAGAATGAGAGAATGAGAAAGATTCCTGTCCCCACACACAGGGAGAAATCAAATGAACTGACATGGAAGGAGCTGCTGAAGCTCACTTTATGCTCCAGCACACAGGTTAGAAGAGGAAAGAGCTCGGTATGGTTGCACAAGACAAACTAATTTTCTGCACTGAAACATCATATTGCCAGTTACTACAGGCTGAGGCTGCTCCTGTGCACTCAGGGTTAGGAATTCATGTTGGTAAAAACAGCAAAGCAGTTTTATCTGAAATAGCTATTTCTGTACCAGAAATTCATTGTAATACAGAATAATAATTCAGTTTTGTGCTCAGGTACTGTGTAGGTGAAGCTGGTGGGAAATTTTTGTTGCTCTGTCACTCAAAAAATGCATTTTTGTTAGGCTAACCCATGTGTAGGTAAAAACAGCACATGTTTTACTCTTATGGGTGATGTTGTGTTAACTTGGCCAAAGTTTTCTTAGCTTTTCATTATTAAATTGCATTAAAAATCCATATTTAGCAATCAGAAATGACAGAGTGCTACACATTGAGCAAGAAGGAACTGTTGTCATTAAAGATGAAGATGCTTTGCTGTCTTGGCATCTTGCTGGATGAAGGTTTTTTCTGGATGAAGGGTTTTGGTTTTGCTTTTGTATTACTCTTAACACAATGTTAGTGAAAAAGCACTTCAGCTTCAGATATGCTTGTGACATCTTTTAAACCCAAGTAATTGTATTTATTTGTCATAGCACTCTGTAATTTCATAATGAAAGGAGACAAATCAAAGGATATTCATTTATATTAACAGAAAATACATATTCTGATACTTCTGAAAAGAAGAACATACTTTTTAGAAGCAGAATACACATAGATGCAGCTAATTACACAACCAATTTTCTTGCCAAGTTATGTTTGATTTGTTTCCAAGTAGTCTCTTTAATTTTGATAGACCTACACACTTGAATAGAATTAAGCAGATGAATGTTTACATGTCTGAGCCTTAGGGTACCAGTATATACCAGCCAAAATGTATAAAAAACTTAATGCTGTATATACTGGTTGCAATTTTAAAAATAGATTCCTGGGTTAGAAAAGGGAATGAGACCAAACTAGAAGAGAACATAGGTTTTAGAACAAATGAATATCAATGAATGTATTTAGACTGGAAATGAGCAGAATTTCCTTAACTGTCAGAAGGTGAAAACATCCTTCTGAGAGTAAAAACTGGTATAGAGGGTGAAATCAGGTGTGAGATCTACCTTAGCTGGTTTAGCACAATCTCCTGATGTGAATCCTTGTGGCAGACAGCAGTGGAGTATGATGGCACAGAAGCTCTGCTCTGGCATTACCTGGCTCTAGCATAATATCAAGAGTACCTTTTATGTTAATAACCAGCACGTCTCTTCACAAGGCGCGCTCGGATCCGCACTGATCACCGTCGAGTTCGTTATGTTCACGCGCTTGGGCATGAAAGCTGTGAGGCAGAACCAGGTGCCCTTTGGCAGAGGTAATTGCCCTGGTGGAAATGGCTGATGAGGCTCAGGGACTGCACTGGGAGGGGGAAGATGAAGGTGCTTGTAACGTGTCCCTGAGCAGCATCAAAGAGAACACATCAATCAGAGTGGGAACAACAAAGGGCAGAGGGATGACTGATCTGAGGACAGCACCACGTCTTTCTTGTTAGCTGGAGAGTCAAATTGCAGCAGATGTCCTCAGTGGTCACAGACTTTGAAAACCTGATGATGCACAATGAAAGTGGCTGTGAAACACATAAATTAATGTCTGGATGCACAAGTAGCAATGTGGGAAAGAAAATGAAAGTGATGGTACCTGATACTTGAAGATGTCAGGTGTTGTATCCCAAGAGTGAAACTTTTGGACTTTTCTCTGAAAAGTCTTTGAATTTTGCCACTATTAGGAGAAACACATCATTCCTGATGCAGTGAGCATATTGTCCCTGCCCAGTGCTGATAAGGGCCCGTTTGCGCTCTGCTGTGGAAGGAATACCCTGGACTTGAACCTTCCACATCCCATAGGCATGGCACAGCTTCACAGGCTGAAGCTATGGTGATGATTTTCCTTGAGAAAAAGAAATTTGGAAATGCTCTCAACAACCCTCCCACATACCCAATAATTTGATTAAGACCTGAAGAAGATTTCATTATACCAACAGTAAGCTCTGCAGATTGTATTAGTGTACTCTTAGGCAGCATTAATGCCAGAAACAAGAGGCTGGACTTGAGGGCCATCAGTCCTGCTTGGCTCCACTGCCTTTTGCAATTAGCATGGGCTAGGGACAGGCACTGAGAAAGCTGTCAAAGGTTCTCTTGTTTCACACAGTCTAGCTTTGAATCAGGTGCTTCCTGTGGCTGCAGAGAGACTCCTTCAGGAAAACAAACAGATGTTCTTTCCTCACACCCAAAATACTCCAGTCTCCACTCTTCAGGTGCCCCAGGACTGCAGCAAAACAAGGCAGTGGCTTGTGCAAGATGGGACACTCAGGAGTAGGGAGCTGCTGCTTCTGGTGGCGTTGAATCGGGTGTCTCACAATCTCCGCGCAGAAGGCAGGTGCAAATT
Organism: Notiomystis cincta; assembly: GCA_013398075.1. Taxonomy (NCBI): domain Eukaryota; kingdom Metazoa; phylum Chordata; class Aves; order Passeriformes; family Notiomystidae; genus Notiomystis; species Notiomystis cincta. The sequence goes on along the minus strand of VZRX01009477.1, from coordinate 89,741 downwards.
CAAAGCTGCAGTTGCAACAGCTTTCTGGGATGTGCTTCACACATCTAAGAGATTAGAGAGGGCTTTGCAAGAATCAGCAAAGAGTCAAGAGGAAAGCAGAGTGTCTATGAAAGACCCCATAAACTGCAGAAGCCATCTCCTGGCAGGACTGAGGTTGCCAAAACCAACATGAATGGCGATTACAGAGACACAGCTTCCACCCAGCCCTACAAACATCCGACAGACTTGGGGTTCAGAAAGTCCTTTTGGGTTTTAGAGTTTCCTCTTCATCTTTCGAGGGAGGCTGCCTCTATTGTGACTTTTCCCCATTCCTTTTCTTTGGAGGTACTCTTGTCTTGTGGCTGCTCTAGTCAGTGAGAGCTGCAGCAACCCCTGGGGTGGGGATTCAGCAGCTGCACGAGGTGTTGGGGGAATCCATGGGCTTGGATTTGCCCAGCTTTATCTCCCCTGCCATATCCCCACCATGTGAGGGCACCTCTGCCACTCCACAACCTTCTACCCTCCCCAGTGGAGCAAGGGCCAGCAGCTCCATGGGGCTGTGGGATTTCAGGAGGGGTCCCTTTGTCCCTGTCAAGGGCAAGCCTGAGGAGGCTGTCTGCTTTTGTGCTGCAGCAGAGCTGAGTGCACCTTGATGGGGGGTTATTTTTGAAGGGATGATGCAGCATGGCAGCAAGGCTATTGTACAAAGTCCTGGCTCCTTCCCCTGCCCTGTGCTTGGGTGGGAGGTGGTTGCAGGGTGTTGTCTCTCTCTTGTCAGCCTGGCTGTAGCTTCCCTCCCGAGCATTCTAGGACTGTGCTAATTCCCTAAATTTAACCAGTGATGTCAAGGGCTCATGTTGGCTCCCTGCACGTAGTCCTGTGCCCACACACACTGATGTGAACCAGGAATAACTCCACCACCACGTAGATTTGAATCCTGTCCCAAGCAATGGCATCCAATGCCCAGCTTTGTAACAGAGACACCTAAGCCTTCGCTGTGCAGGTGGTTCAGCCACACAGCTGGGGGAGAGGAGACTCTGGGGCTGGGAAAACTCACAACAGGAGAGCTGGATACAGCTGGCAGTGCAAGGAGAGACCTCTCAAGGTAAGCTGGAAATGGAGTGATATTATTTATTGATGCAGTGATGGCCAGAGAGCAGGCATGGGGATGGCTGTGTTTGGTTTGGCTGTGGAACTGACAAATTGGAAGAGGAAAGGAAACACACTAGGTACGTATCTAAATCAGTGTTACTTTCTGTTGTTGGTTTTGTCAGTAAAATGGCAAAGTAAAGAAGATAAAGTTCTGTTCAAAACAAAATGTTGGATGGTGCTGGAGATACCTGTCTAACTTTGGGTACTGGCTAAAGGAAAACAAGGGAAACAAAGGGCTCATTTCACAAAAATACTGGATGGGTGACAGCCCCCCACCAGCTTCCCTTCCAGCCCACTCCTTCCCTTCCTGACCCCAAGACGCAGAAGCGCAGAACCCCACCAGTGTTCAGGATATGGACTAGCTCCCACCCACCTCCTCCTTGGGAAGTGAAGCCCAGAAAGACTTTGCTAGGAAAAAGTGTTTATTTTCAGAGAGGTTTTGTCAGCCATAGAATTTCTAATCCCATTGCCTGGTGCAACTCTCTCTCTCCATTTGTCTGCTTTTTTGGAGGAGTACAGTGCTTGCAGCTGGGCAGAAGCTTAGCACTTGCAGCTAGGCAGATGTTTAGCACAAGACCTTTCCCCAGCCAGTTCAGAAGACCTGGTGAGCAGGATGAACTGTGAGGGACAGGAATTTTGCCATGAAGATGTTTTGGAGGGGCACTGTTATTTGTCAGGATGGAGGCAGTCGGTGCTAGCAGGGAAAGCAGTCCCAGCCGTATGTGACGTGTTCCTGCCTGGGCAGGGCATGGATGGACAGAAGGGCTGAGCCAAGTTAGCACAGAACATCCATCAGCTCTGCATTTCAGTCTGGTTGCAGCCTGTTAAACACCTCTGGAGCCCTACTCATCTCCCAGAGCTGAGCTGCAGAGGGTGTGGAAAGTGCGATCTTGGCTCGGGACATGCAGCATCAGAGGAAAAGTGTGGAGAACTTACCCTGGGAGTAAAACAGTCTGAGCTAAGGCTGGGAAGAAACTCTTTTTGAGCTTTATATAGCTTCCCCCCACTGCTGCCCCTCCCATCCCCCAGCTTCACTGGAGGATCAAATCTCATCTTTATGTTTTTTGATTTATTAGTTTTGTTGGAAGAAGACTTAGAGCCCAAGATCGTAACCAAAGTGTTAAGGATGTAGAAGCTCAGGTCAGGGATCTGCATTGAAACAGGCCAGCTGAGGTCCCACCATTGTCCTGCCCTAAGTGCTGGTTGCTGCTGCCTCCCAGGGGTTTTTCCACACATGGACTAAAAGTTCCAGCCTAAGAAACTTTTCCTGGCAGAAGTTTTGTTGAAATTGGTACATTCCTGAAATAAGGGGGGGGAAAAAAAGGATTAGTTGATATTTTCCAGGAAAGTAATGATTCCTCAGGCAATTGGGAGGCAGTGGGGTGGGCACAGGGGCCACAGGAGCTGCTGCTGATCCTCATGAGTCCAAGTGTTTGTGGACAAGGCATTTCCTGGGTAGGGAGCATCCCTTAGATCTCTGTGTGTCCTGGCCACTGCAGACTCAAATTACAGCCCTTTGGAAAACTGCAGAGACTGGTGGGCAAGCTCCACTGCCTGGGAAAGAAAACAGCAGTGGAAAACCCACTGGCACAGCCCAAGCCACAGACAGCCAAGAACGAGCTGTTACAGCTTGCTCATGGGCAAAAAGAGGTAGATTTGGTCTCCCGCGGGCCCCATCCGTGGAACATATACAATGTTTCATCCATCCTGAAAAAATTTTGAAGGAAAAGCCTAAATCTTGGTGCTGCAGATAACCCATCTGTACATTCAGTGTGGTTCGGCGTCCCCACAGGGGAGGAGAAGATGGGTTTGCAAGGGACTGTGTCTGTTTGTTGGGGAGACACACGACTGAGGGAATCAAAGAGTGCCATTTATTTTGGAGGGAAGCCTAAATGTAGTGACTTACTGGAAGGAAGGAAAAGGGAAAAAGCAGCCTCTGCCACACCATCTTTCCAGGAAGAGACATGGAATTGCTCCATACCCTAGAAGAAGGTGCCCTCAATTTGCTCAGACCTACTAAGAATGCTTCCAGCATAAGAACAGAAATACACCTGAGAGCAGTTGCTTTCTTTGGGGGACAGGGAATTAGGCAAAAAATAATGTATTTGATAGAATTTAAAGCTTATTCTTTGTTTATTCATGGTAGCAAAAAACTCCTAAGTAACCTCTAAATGATTTCATAGCTACACTAATTCTGATTAGAGAATCATAATGGCCAATGTGGGTAGGGCTGAGTATTGCAGTGAACTGCCTGTTAAAGCCACAGGAAGGGTTTTTTAGTTTATGTGCAACATCACAAACATGTCAACCTTATTGGAGATATCTTCTTGGCTATTAAGAAGTGTAGGGCAGTTATTTGGTACCATATAGTAAAAAAAGAGCTATCACCATCCATTTACTTTGCTGCAATTGGGGCATCTGCTCCCTCATTTCTTAAAGTCAGGGAAAATGTTATTGACTGGATGAGGTCTCCCTTTGCTCCATACCTGGAGCTGTTTTCATTTGAGAAGTGCCACCACCAATGTTGGATTGCTGATGAATTTTTCAGTATTGTGCATATGACAGTAATACTACCTCAAGGGATGATTAAATCACTGGGTGTCTCAGTCTCCAGGACGCAGCTGGACACATCCTGTCAGACACTGTTCATCCATAATTTACCTGAGCAGACATTTTTTGTGGCTGTTTCTCACTGATAGCTCATCCTGGTTTCATGGCATCAGTGTTTGTCAGTCTCTTGTGAATCACCAAACCAGGGGGTGGATAATTGTTACTTTGATTCCTTGCTGAGAGTTTAAATAACAGCACAAATTGAAACCCCCGTATTGATAAAATGAAAGTCTAGTGAATGCTCAGGTGGTAACCGGAACAGAGAGGAGAGGACTTCACCTTTCAGTTGGAACAAATGCTGCTGCAATCCTATTATTTTTCTGATGGACTCAGAAAGGTTTTTTTTTCTTAAGGAGCAAGTAGACCTGACAGGGAAATGACATTTCTCTTTACTGAGATGTTTAGACGTTTCAGCTTTTCAGTTTGTTCTGGTATGGAGCATCAGGTCTTCTGTAGTTTTTCAAGAGAGCCAAAGAGAATGAGGCAGGAGTTTGGTGGCAGGGACTCACCCACCACCATGCCTTAGATGAGACTGGTGGCCAAAATCTTGCTCAGTGCGATTAGTGGTGGGGGTTATACTTGCACCATCCTCCTCATACCCCAGGAGCAGCCCCAGCTCCCCGTGCCAGTGCCTGGAGGAACCCTGTGTCGGGTGGGGCTCTGCCCGGGATGCACCCAGATCCTGCTGCACCTAGGGAAGGGACCTGCAGGGAGCCTGAAGTAGGAAGTGACCACAGCATCCCACCACACACTTCACAGGGAAGAGCAGGCAGCCAGGAGAAAATCAGGAGAAAGCAACTGTTGGCTGCCTTTCTGTGATCCCAATGGCAAGACATTAGGTGTCTGTGTTATGGCTGACCCCAGAGGCAGAGACATCACACCCTCATAAACTGGCACCAGACTCTTGGGTGTAAGGAGCCACCATAGTCACCAACATCACCACCACGGTACCAACCTCTTTTCTGCTCTTCTCTGATCCTGGGGAAGGCAATTCAGTGAGAGGCTGGTTGGATTCCCTCTGTATTTTTCTCTTCATATTTCTGATTTTGTTTAGCACAGAAACATAGCCCCAAAAGTAGTTTTCTCTGAAGAGAGAGCTGTAAATATTTCATGCCTAAGTGAGTCCTCTGGAAAATACTACAGTTTAAACAGAAAGTGTTTCCTACCTGCCAGCAGAGATCCTACCTGAGCCTCAATTGCATTGAAGGATGTATGTGGATATTTGAGCAAAGAAGCTTCCTCAGCCTGCCCCATCCTTCACCAGGGAGAAAATTATGGTGATTATGACTGTGCTGTCTGTCAGGGTCTCAATGAGACAGAGCCCTTCCTCTCTGACTCCCATCATGGAATAACCCAGGCACTGCTGCCCATCTCTTTCTGCCCCACAAGTAGCCTGAGACTCCCCACTGCCTGCACCTGGTCTGGGACTTATCTCCTTCCTACCACCAGTCACACTTCCCTCCTCTCCCTGCCAAAGGTAACCTAGCACTGTCTCTGAATGAGACAGCATCATGGGCATGGCATGGTCTAGGCATGGGAATGGGGACAAACAGTGTTCAGCCAAGAAACTCCACTGAGTCTCAAGAGGCAGCTGTGCAGGACCCCACCAGAGTTCAGGATATGGACAATCTCCCACCCAACCTCACTCATGCCTGAGCTGCCCTGTGAGGTGAAGCCAGAAAGGCTTTCCTAGGAAAGAGTTTCTGTTTTCAGACAATTTCCCAAAGTCAGTGGGATGGCCTCTCTCATGCTGTGGACTGGTATGATCATCTGTCTCCATTTGCTCTACTCTTTTGGGGGAACAAACACTTTACATCTGGGCAGATGTGTGGAAGAAGACAGGCCCCAGTGTGAAGACTTTTCTCCCACCAATTCAGAAGAACTGGTGAGCAGGACGAGGAGCAAGGGATGGGGGTTTTTAAATGGGCACCCAGGGGCACAGCTCAGGTGATGGGGCTGGAGAAAGGGCAGGAGGCTGGTGGTATCCAGCACCATCCCTTGTTCTCAGCACAGGGTAGGAAGAGAGGAAAGAGTGGTGAGGAAAGCATCTGCTTTCTGCAGCAGCTGCAATGCAGTGCAATGACTGCTCATCTCTGCCTCTCCCAGACTCACCTAGGAGCTTGGCTTGGGCTGAAACTATCCACTCCATTTGATTTGAGGCAAAGCAGTGCCTCTGGCTGTGAATCTCCTGGGAAGCTCATGACTCACAGAGTAAGAGCTGTGGAGCGCCGTGAATTACACCTCACTGGCTTCTCACCCTCCTGAAGGCGGTTTTGGCTCCCCAGGATGTTTGTGCAGGAGCAGATGGGCCTGTGCCCTGGAGGGGCGACCACAGCCCTGCACAGACATGCCAGGAGGAAGGTAAGAGCGTGCCCTGAGTCAACAAGCCTGAAAAAGCCATCAGGACTTGGTATCTCTGTAACTACAAGCCTACTATGTAGTATTTTTTTTTTTTAAAAAAAGCTTAACCCAAAGTCTCCCAAATGTCCATCAGTTGACTTCTATCCAGCCAGTGATTTCCTCAAGTTTCTCCCACTACTGAGTTGAAGCGTGGTGGGATCCCCCATCCTCCAGGATGGATTCTGGTGCACCAGCAGCTCAGGGGCTTGGTGGGAGAGCTTTGACACTGCTGGTGCTGCTTCTGCTGCTCTACAGCTGTGGTGAGCAAGCCTGGGTGTGAGGGGGGCCTTGGGACATACCAGCACAGCCAGGGCTCTCTCAGCTCCTCCCTTATGCATAGGTGGTGGCACAGCCAGAAGCTTTCACTGCTCCAGATGCCAAGGCAGCCAGCACCAGTTGCCACCATGCTGGCAGTCCCCAAAATGCCTCTTGGTAAGAGCTTTAATGCTCTTCCCTTTGTGGCCAGAGCTATGCCATTGGAGAAGGTATGGGAATGCAGGGGACCCGAGAGTCTTTGTTCCCTGGCTGATATCTGCTGCTCTTGGACCTGCTGGCTGAATACACAGGTGGTCTGCAACCCACCTCATGCCTGGCAGCATCCCAACCTGCCCACACTGCACAAAGGTGTCAAGCAGCCAGATACTGACAGGGGTCTAAGGCAATGCCGACCAATGGAATGGGGTGATAAAACCAAGCCTCAGAGTCGGCTCAAAGGCTGCACAGCATGTTTCTCTTTGTAATCCAGTACATTAGGGTACTTGAAGCCCTCCTGGCCCTGGGAATGGGGGCTGTTTGTCTCCTAGGTGTGAGGGTTTCTGTCTAACCTGGTAGCTGGAAGCACTTAACAACCAAGCTCAAAATTTTCTATAATCTCCTGAGTACCATAAGCTGTCAATAGATGTGATGGATGGTGATGATCTTTCAGGAGATGGAGTAAAAACCAAGATCTGTTCATATCTGCCACAGGTGTGTGGGCTGCCCATGCTCAAGTGAGCTTTTGGATGTCATGTAGGATTTGGATCTTCACTTCTGGGATGTCCTTGTTGTAAATCATATGGGAAAACTGGCCACTCTGAAAAAGGATTGCAGAGTGTGAACATCTGCTGGAGCCATTCTCACCACGGTAAGACCATATTTTTCCTTGCAAGAAGGTAGGGTAATCAAGGCCCCCTTCACTGTTTGCTCTTCATTGTCACCCTTATCTCCTCCCATCTCCCTGGTACAAGTGGCTTCTCTGGAAAGTTAACTTGCATGGTACCCCATTCTTTCGTGTTATTTATTCCTCTTCTGAGACTGCCTGAGGTGGCATTTGATCATGGCAGATATCCCTTTCCTGGTATCACTTTCCCCAGGTGCTTCTGACTCAAGGGAAAACCCAGGAAGACACCTACCATCCTTATCAAGATGTAACTAGCCCAGACACCATTGCATCACATCATTTTTTCATTCCATGTCACGCATGACTCAGCCTTCATTAGCAGCAGTCATCAGGGACTATTTCACCCTACATTTCCTCCTGGCTAGAGGCCATCCCGTAACCTGTGCAGCCCCATGAGCTTCAGATTGTCTCTTCCAGGGCTGTGGTTGCTTTTGAGACTGTGCTGCTCCTTCTCCTTGGCTCTTCCCACATGTGGTGCTGCGAACTGCTGAGGAAGGCGGGAAGCAGACAGCCCAGCATCTCCGCTAGCTTTGGCATTTTGGGCACAGGAATTAGCAAAGCCTCTGTTTGAGAAGGTCTCCTTGCAGGGCTACTTCTGCCTGTCGAGGGATTTAAGCAGCCAGTTGGGTTTTCCCCCTCTGCTGTGTTTCTGTGGGTTACTTTCCCAGAGATAATTAAGTGACTCAGGAAGACAGACACATACCTCGCATACTTGTGGCAACCATAATGCAACAGGTGGTGTAGAGCTTTTGGAAGCTCTTTGAACACACAAGAGCAGCTGAATTCCCGTGACTTACCTACCCAAACCAAAGCAAGTCCAGGCAATGGCTACATAGTTTTTGTGGAGCTCTTACCCAACAGAGGACAAACATTTCCCAGGAAAGCTTTGGTCTTGCAGCACCAAGGCACAGATGCTTTTGTCACCAGAGAAATCACAGGGTTTTTTTCAGGTAAGATTTACCATTTCTACTTTACTATTTTTTTTTAAAGATGTTGTCTGAACTGAGGCTGGAACAGGAACATTTTCTCCTATGACTGCAAAAAAAAAAGGCTGTCCTGTGTTTTCTGAGAGGTCAGGGAAACAGCACAGAGAAATTATCCTCTCTTAAGTAGATAAGTGATTGTTATGGCTAAAATATCCTGGCAGCTAATTGCCTGTGAAGATAACTGGCAGAGCTGAGGTGTGGTGGCGTTTGGTGCTGCTAATTTAGTACAGACAGCTCTGCAACAGACACAAAGAGAGACACAGGCTTTGTTTCAAGTGCTTTAACATTTGAATTGTGGAGTTGCAATTCAATTTGCTGACTTTAGAAGAAAACCAGAGAAGTAAGAAAGAGAAATTTTATTCCACATGGTGACTTGGAGGACCTTACAGATCTTAAACTCACCCCAAATCTGTACTGATATGTGCACCCAGCACCTCCTATACTGTATCATCAGAGCAGTGGTCCTGGAGCACTGCGAAATGGGTCCTGGTGTCCTGCCATACCTGTGGGATGGCTGGAACAGGTTTGTGAGCATCTCCTTTGGGACCATTTTGGGGGGCACCCTTGCTCAAGAGTGACAGTAAGAGTTTGGCTGAAACTATTTTCAAAGGTTTTCAAGATTTTGTCTGGTTATCTATGTAGATGGTTGTCCCTAGCTAGAGGTAAGCTATTTAAATGAAGTCATGACATGTAAATAGGAATTTATTTATTGGTTTTCCTCTTATCTTAATATCCAAAGGGATGTAGAGGATAGATGGGAGCTTGTAGTGCCCACCCCCATCCATGCAGGTGACCTGAAACCCACTTGCCATTATGTCCCCTGAGACCAGACTGGGACAGGTCTTCCAAAAGGGCTTTGTCAAACAGAAGGTTTATCAAAAATGCCTTGAGGTTCCTCAGCAATGCTGAGATCCTGTCCCTGAGACCCTTCCCTCTCTGGTCATCCTTGCAGCCTTGAGCTGAGTCAGGGAGGTGGTGGCTGTGTTTTGGGGAAGGTTCCCTTTGGAGGAGACCGTGTGTTTCCTGGTTTGTGAGTGTTTTTGTTTGTCAGAGCGAGGGGAGCGATACAACTTGCAGCCTGCCCTGACATGTGCCTGCTGTGTGTAAACCTGCAGCTTTTATGAAAAGGGCTCCTGTCTTGAGAACTGTGGAGTGTTCAAGTGCTTCTTGGCTCTGGGCTTCTCCTTTAGCTGTCGTAAGATCAGATTAATGATGTATTAGTTCGAGATAACTGCCATGAGATCATGTAATTAGCTTGTGATCATGCTCTGCGCCAGTTGGCTGAAACTCGATGCTTTTAAAAAAAAATCTCTTTCAGACCAGCTACAGAAAGAGCTTTTTGATTGATGACATTAACAAATAGCTCATTAGTCACCTTTTGGGCTAATTAAAGGAGAGCACATCCAAGGCAGTAAAGAACAGCTGTGGGTGATTAAAGGCAGCCATCAGGCTGAGCTCTGGGGTACAGGGGAAGTAGTTTATCACCTTGTACCTTTCCCTGTGCCCACCCTGCTCCAGGTTAAATGAATTTGTAACGTCCCCCTCAAAGCCCTGATCCTGCCCTGCTCAGCTCTGCAAGGCTCAGTCAGACCTCCTCATTCCTGCTCATATTGCCTTTGGGCAGATGAACAGCTGCAGGAAGGCAGTGCCTTTGCAGAGGAGTGATACCTGCCCAAGAGCAGCTGCTGCTTGCCCAAGTGATAAGACTTCCCCTTGGCACTGCTCCCATGTTATGAATGGCCTTTTTGACACAGAAGTTGTCAAAAAAGTACTCAGGTTTTACTCTGAGCAAAGCTATGGGCCAGAGGATACTTTAACTTCTCTGGACTCATTGGCATTGGGAAGAATCTGGGTTATTGTGTAGGCACCATAAGGCCACTTTGGTGAGCATGGGGAGGCAGGTTCCCAGAGCATGCCTGATGAGAAGAAGGCTATCCCTGTATTATTGCAGGGCACTGGGAAACATCACAGGTTAAGGGATTTGTCTCATAGCATTTAATCCCATGTGTGATTGCTGCAAGGCTGCTGCCCCAAGACCTTCTGCCAGAGTCTGGCCAAGCTCTCTTCCTCTGCTCCAGCTGGACCAAGATCTTTTTTTCAGCCCCCACTTCTTGTCTCAGCCTCAGTTCTGCCTTGGCTGCCCATATCACGCCTTTGGTGTGGTGAATACAGATCCCAGACCCCAAAGTTGCCTGGAAGCATGTATTAGGGTCAGTGCCCTCTCTTGCTGGAGAACACACTAGTAATGGCCAGCCACCCCCGTAGGGTTTGCAACACGAACAGAAACAGTTTTTTCTCCCTTTTCCCAGCCTCCCTCTCCAAACTGGTACTGAACTCCACTCTCCCTGATGTGCTCCCTGCTGCCCCCTCTACCAGATCTCCTCTGACCTCAGCTGCTGTGTAGCCTTTCTCTTGCTGCAGCCCCTGCCCACGCTCACTCTTACACCAGGCTGCTACAGGCTGGTGGTGGCTCTGCAGTCACCAGCCCTGGCTGGCCACCAAGCAATGGGATGGTGTGGCTTGGGGCTGCTCTTAGCCCCAGTTGTGTGCACCCCAGACTGCCTGGCACCCCCAGGACAGATGCTGCTCAGAAGGGATCACACATGAACTCTTCTTAGGTGAGACAAGGTGTTGGAAAGGTGGTTCATCTAAATCAAGGAATCATTAAATGCAAAGGGCTCCGGTGTGCTCTTCTGGGGGCTCAGACCAGCAAGGTGTAGTGTGAGTATCACCAGCCCTAAGTGATCACCAGCCTCAGGTGGTGATCTAGCTCGGTCAGATTGAATGGAGTATCTCATGACACTGCACCCTCGTTTGTTCCTCATGGAGAAGAGGAGAAGTAGCTGAGTCTATTTCTTTTGGAAGAGCCACTGAATTTTAGTCCCAGTCGAGTAGGTGGATGCAGATAGAACTCTAAAGCTGAACCACGTGCAAGGAGACATGATAGCTCAGAGAAATGTGAGATTCTTTGTACATCATCTGCATCTACACTCAGCAACACCTGAACCATGTGGATGGAGCCAGTTTTGAGGGCAGTGTTTGGGCAAACACTTCCAGCCTATACTTGTGCACCAGATCAAGCCCCTGCGTGCTGTAGCATTTAGGGTTTGATACTTCAATCTCTTGTCTGTCTGGGTTAATCTCAGGTCATTAACTTTTATTTCCCTGCTGTTCTGGCCATGTGAATTCTACAGTTTATGATACTAAAAAAAAATATTCCCGTGCAGTTGCTGAGTGACCTGAGAGGCTGTGTGGCAGATTGTCTTGAACTGGAAATGCTCCAGAAGAGGAGCTTAACTGAGGTTTGTGTTCCAACAGCCACTCCTGAGAGATTAGAGGGATTGTAAAACTTTGCTGAAATGGTCATTCTAATATTATGCTGGTTTTTTCTGTGCTTTGGAAGAGATTTGCAGGTTAGATTAAAAATGGACAGTGCTTCACGATCTGCATTGCTGTTATTGAGGTACAGTAAAAGCTGCTGAGTGAAAGGTGTCTTAATGTATTCAGCCCCTATTATTTTTTAAATATTGTATCAGAATATTGGAGGAATGTGAGTCTTTTCTCACCTTTATTTTTCCTCAGAGGAATGGTAGAAGCTATAGGGGTGTAAAATGAGCACTCCTTGCCCCAGGTGAAGGCTGCACACAGAACCTGAGAGCAGGCCCTTTGGAAAATCTCACATTTTATTTGTCTTTTTGAAAGATGGAGTCAATGGGTGTTGATTTTTGACTGTAGCAAGGCTGAGCCCTTCAAGCAGCTGGAGGTGTCATCCCAGCCCTGGTGAGACACCAGCCTGAGCAGCGATGCCTCCTTCTCCAGCTCTACATCTCAGCAAGAGGTCTATTGCATGAATATAAATGCAGCTAGTGGGCCCTGTCCTGTGTTTTGACACCTCTTTCCTTCCCATCCCATCCTGTTGGTCAGCCACAGCAGACGGTGGGCACGATGCAGGCTCTGTGGTGAGGCAGCCCCACAAACCCATCTCTGATCTCTGATGCTGCCTCTGAACTCCCGACACCAGCAGCCTCTGCTGACACCAGGTTCTGCTGTGAAGGGAAGAGATGGATGCCCCAAAGCTACAGCAAGGACTGAGGTTTATGATCTTCTGGGAGTTTGTCATTGCTGGTGTTATTGAGCCAAGTAAATTTTGGCCTTTTCTTTCTCTAATGTTGGTTAGATCTTACATGTCAATGAACTCTGTGAAGGTTTTACATCTGCAATTAATCTTCTATGTGATGAGAGCTCAGGACTTGTGTCTACATGATTCCATGTCTATATGGTTTTGTGCAGAGTGGGGCAGCAGGCAAAGAGCTGAGGTTCCTTCTTTCAGAGAAACAAGTAAATATGGAAAAGCCATTTTATCTTCCATGCTACATTGATAAATTGCCCTTTCGTTCTTTCTCTCTTACACTTTTATTGAACTTGCAGACAAACCCCTCCCTTGGCAGGTAGAAAGAAGAAATTGCCAGCAGTACACATTGAAGAGATGCCTTTCAGTACTGTAGCTGTACAAATAATAGGTTTTTCATTTCAGTGGCTGAAGGGAAAAATTGAAAATACTTTTTGGTTTGGGTCACCCCCTAAAGGAGAATGTTTCTTTTCTTCTTTGATTTCTTTTCATAAGTGTAGCGTGAGACATTCTAGTTTGAGATTATTTACTGCTTTTCATAACTTAAAAAAAAATAAGAAAAAAGAAAAGAAAAAGCAAACTAGGTCACTTTCAAACCATAACCAGCATTTGAAAGAACAAGAAAATAAGTTTCATTTTTTAAATGTCAAAATGGAGGCTTGCTGCTCTTCTCAGGACTCTTTTTCTTCTCTTTCAGCTTAAACTAATTACAAAGTCAACCCAAATTTGCCTGAAGTCTCAGTACCTCTTAATTGCAATCCAGGTGAATTTGCTACATCAAAAAACTCCAGTCCAGCTCTGCCTGAGCGTGCAGTGACCTGTCCTGCTTGCTGCTCACCAAACACATACGGACAAGTATTTAATTCTACTCAATTAAGGTTGAGCAAGAGAATGTGTGAAACGACTTCTTGCAGCTGTGCCCAGGCTGGGAAGCACCAGCACACTCCTGGTTCATGCTGGTGAGACCTGGCAGTGGGCTGAGACAGGGGCTTGGCCTGTGCCGTGCTGGGAGCCCCTGACACCAGCATGGGGCTGCTGCCCCTTCCTGCAGCCCCCGTCAGCAAGATGGGAGCTGAGAGGTACCAGTGCTTGAGAAGTGCAGGGGGATGGCTCAGCCATGCTTTGCTTCCCTGTGGAGACAGGGCCCCATCCAGCTCTTTCTTGGCCTCATTTCCTAAGGAGATGGTGCTGGTGCGATGCTGTCCCTACATTGCTATCTGACAGTCCCTCCCAGGAGTGCCCTGAATTAGGGTCGTGACAGCATTAAATTACAAAATATTCCTACAAATGGTGACAAAGAAAATCAGAGGCTGACTAGAGATGACCAGCTGTCAGTGTGATGGGCCTCATCATGGAATCAGTTCTATCACTGCCATCTGGGGTCTGTTTGCCTCAGACAGTGCTAGGGAAGATCCTTGTTGTCACCTACTTTTCAGCATCTTCCAACAGAGGCAAAAACTTGCTGTATCACAACACTGTTGTATGCTTCCTTAATAAATTAGAGGTTGCTGATACTGGAAGGACTCTATTCCCTTCCAAATCCATGTAATCCTGAAAGCCTAGGGATGCATTAAATGCCTATATGTGCTACCCCACCAGGGATCATAGAACCATAGAACCACAGAATTGCTTGGTTTCAAAGGGACCTTAAAGACCATCTAGTTCCAACACTCCTGCTGTAGGCATGGGCTCAAAGCTCAAAGCCCCATCCAGCCTAGTCTTGAAGACTTCTAGGGATGAGGCATCCAGAACTTCTCTGGGCAACCTGTTCCATTTCCTCACCACTTTCACAGTAAACAATTTCTTCCTTAAATCTAATCTAAACCTTCTTATAAGCCACCTTTAGGTACTGAAAGGTGCTGTATCATCTCCCTGAAGCCCTCTCATGTGCTGGCTGAGCAGCTCCAGCTTTCTCAGCCTGTCCTCATAGGAGAGGTGCTCCAGTCCTCTGATCACCTTCATGGCGCTCCACTGGACTACTCCAGCAGATCCGTGTCCTTCTTGTGCTGAGGACCCCAGAGCTGGACACAGCACTGCAGGTGGGGTCTCGAGAGGGCAGGGTAGAGGGGCAGAGTCCCCTCCCTGGCCCTGCTGGCCACACTGCTTTGGGTGCAGCCCAGGATGAGCTTGGCTGGCTGGGCTGTGAGCACACACCGTTGGCTCACGTCCAGCTTCTCATCCATGTGAACCCCCAATCCTCTGCAGGGCTGCTCTCCATGAGTTATTCTCACAATTTTTGCTCATATCTGGGATTGCCCAGATGCAAAGGTCCAAGGAGTCAAGAGAAGAAAAATGTCTCCATGAGGATTCCCATGTGCAACGAACCTGCAGGTTGCACTGAATGACTGATAGTCAGGAAAATAATTTAGTGTCTACACCACAGAGGAACTTTTTAGGGTGGAGGGCTCCTGTGTTAACTGCTCAGTAATCCCCATCCTTCCCTGGTTGCTCACAGCCCCTGCTCCAGGGCTGGGGCAGCTGTGAGCACCAAGTGGCCAGTGGTAGTATTGCCCTGGAATGTATAACTCGTTGTAACTTCCAGCATGCAGCTCCTGTCCAGAGAGGAGCGGGGATGTGGGAACAAGGGCCAGCAAGCCTGCCCACTCCCCTCGCTTGCCAAGACCTGATGACTGGGCATGTAAAGCTAAGACACCCCCTGCCGACAGATGTCCTTGTGAAACATCACCCCACTCAGAAGCAAAACACCAACCCTGCAAGTGTCATGATGGATTAGGAATTTCCAAGTGTTGCTTGGACTGGTAACAGAAAATGGAAGAGATCTAAGTGTTGGTGGCCTTTTAATGCAATGAGGAGGCTTGTTGATGTGGTAAGGTGTGGCTTAGTAGAGTTAGCAACTCCTTGTTTCAAGAGTTCCCTGTGAGACACGTGGGTTTTTTCTCAATTCTTTTTTTCAAGTAATTTTGGTTTTTTCCTGAAATACTGACAAGATTTTCCTCTGCTGAGGTGAGCTTCTCAGCAGCTGGCTATGGTCTAGCAGCATGACAGATGCTCAGACTATCTTTTGGTTATTCCCCAGAGAGAGCAGCAGGAGGCTGCAGATCTTTGATGCTGTGGATCAGAGATGGACCCTGGTGAAAACTGGAAGCTGGATGAAACAAACTGGTTGTCTCATGGTGGGATCCACCCCTTTTCCAGTGTGAAAGGAGGTAGGATATGGTTGCTGGTTTTTAATCCACCCAGTGAAAGTGCTGAGAGCCTTCCCAATGTGCTGCTGCCATTTACTGTGCTTGCAGTGGTCCCAGGGCTTTTGCTGGGCTATGTCCAGAGCCAGGCAGTACTGGGTATGAAGGTGGGAGAGGTCTGACCCAAACTGTCACACTGACACAGGCACTCAGTCTGTGGCTTGTTTTCCTTCTTTGGAGTGGACTAAAAAATAAAAAGAAAACAAAAGAAAATAAAAGAAAGAGAAAAAGCCCCAACACCCATCTTTGGCCAGTTAATGTGCCACTTGTCCTAGATGTAACCACCCTCACTCTCCACAAGTAGGACTCTGTAGATGACTGTGGTTGGGAGGGAGTAACAGGAGAACTGATAAAATATTCTCTTCAGCTGTATTTGTGGGGGACAGTTTAGGATGGCTGCAGGGATAAATGCTGTCCTGGCAATGACGGGGGGCTGCCCCAACTGGGGCTCCCTGTGAAAGGACTGTTCAAGGCTTCAGCCCACCTTATCTGGACACAAGATATCCCACTTCAAGGCTAGGGTTCATTGCTCTCTAGAAATTCCCTGTTTCAGGAAAGCACTCGGGGCAGATGCAATGAGAAGTAGCCACCAGTCCTATTTCCTCTATCAATTCATCTCTAATTAATTTCCAGTCAGCTGCTCTTACTTGGTTTTTAATCCCCATTTGAACATTTGGCAGGAGCAGCCTCGAGTGCTCCTTGCTTAGCCCCAGGTCATCTTTTTTACCAGAGGTCCCTGTCCCCTGGGCCAGCACAAGCTGTCCCTCCCTGGGCAAAGTTCCTTCTTTGTCTGGGATGTGCTGTGCCCCAGACTAAAACCAAAATAAACCCACAGCCTTCCAGATGGCAGCACCTTGGGAACGGAAACACTTTGCTTTGGTAAAGCACTCGCTTATCTCCATCTGTTTCCCTTGGCTTCCCGCTGATAGCCCAGATGCTGGGGGAAGGGAAAGGGACAAACCAAGATGCAGCATTGCCTCCTTTTCTGTGAGGGCTGAGTTACATAAGTAGCTTTGTGCTTTTGAATCCATAAGTAGATTTATGCTTTTGAGCCCTGGGTTCAACGTGCCCAGCAAAGCACCACTGGGCAACACCCTTATGACAGAACATCTGCTGCTTCTGCAGGTACCCAGCTCAGGGTGGCTCCAGGGGACCAGCACAGGGATGCTTGCTGCAGTCCACTCCTTTTCCCCATTGGAACAATCTCTGCTTCTGCTATTTCTTAGAAGTCTTTGCTATGTGCATGGTCTGTCTTATTGTTTATAGCTGTATTGGTTAAATGCCTGTTGGCTTCAGGATTACACTGTGCTTGTGTTTGTAGAGGATGGCAGAGTCGCTGCCATCAGGAGTTCATAGAGATCCAAGCCAGTTGAACAGTTGAATGTGGATATACATTGGCTTTTGGTTTTGTATGCAGCCCGCTGCTGTCTTAAACTGGTGGTTCACAGTTTTTTCTAACTGTTGGGCCTAAGAATGTTTTATAACACGGGGCAAGATCTCTTAGAAAGGGCACAGGTATGGATTTCTGTAGGGCATCATGCACCTGCCCTTCTCAAATGTCCTCCTGGAACCCCTAGGAATACAGGGATCCACAGATTCCAGACCAAAAGTTACTTCAGTCAAGCCCATTCATTGAAAAAATGCTGTGAATCATAAAGGAAAAAAAAACAACCACGAAAACCCCCATCATCTACAATTGAATTTTTAAAAAAATTTGCATTGGGTTTTTCAATTTAGCAGCACTTTTGACATTGCAAGAAATGTTTGAAAAGAGCAAAATCCCCACCAACTTCAAGGCACAAATGGAATTCAACACTTGTTGACGTTCCTGTATGGTTGTGGATCTTACTGGCAGTGAGGGATCTGTGTGTGTTGTGCTCTGCAGCTGGGAGCAGACAAGATTGGATGGGCTCATTAATGGAATGCAAAATAAACCCCTACAAGATTTTGGTGAGAGATGCCACCAGCCCAGGGATTTCCAGAGCCTATGGTCTAACCTGTCAGAGGCACTGAGCTACTGCAATGCTGTTATCAGATGACCCAACGGTTTGGTCAGCCTCTGAATAATTCTTGCTTGAAGAAAGGGAGTGAAGAGCTGTGGTATGGACAAAAAGGGGAGCACTGCCAGGAATCCCAGGGAGGGTACAGACAGGGCAGTGAAGCTTCTGGTCTTCAGAGTTTGTCCTGACAAGTCTCTGTCTTGAGCTGGTTCTGAGGTTTTTCAATAACAGCTGAATTATAAGAAAACCTGCAACACGCACATGAAAGCTGTCAGGGTGAACTGGAAGCAAGCTGAGCAGGGGCTTATCTGCAGTGTGATTAAAACAGCATTGTCACCCCACCTGTCCTCATCTGCCTCTCCAGCTGACTTCCCAAGCATTTGTTCTTCTTCCCTCAGACAATGAGCTTTCCGAAGGTGCCCCAGCCCTCTTTGTTATGGATCAGCTGGGTAAGTCCATGCATGACACATTTTCCTCTGCCTGTTTTTTTATGTTGAGTAATTAGGAGGTGACTTAAACAACAGGGCAGCTGCTGAATGCTTTTAAATTTATCAGCACCAGTGTCTCCTTTCTGTGCTGTTTTTGAATGCCATCCATCAGAGGGATGGAATAGCTTGACACTAGATGTGTTTGGTAACTTTCTGTGTTAAATTTATGCAGGGTTTTTTTCCCCTGGGAGAGAGAAGCTGTTACCTTTCTGGTGCAGAGCACTATAGGATGCTGTTGTTTCTTGGCTGGGGGTTTGAGGCTTAGCCAGCAGCTGGTACTGGAATTTCTGTGACTTTCTGGCACCTTGAAAAATGATGAGGGATTTTTCTTCACCTGGGAGGCAGAAGCAGAGATGTGTAAAGCAAGAGTGAAGAGTAAGGCACTCGGAGAGAAAACAATCTCAAATAGGCAAAGGAAGCTGAGGGTTTCAGAGGCTGAATCCATGGGGGAACCTCATCTGGCAGTCATCTCCCCTTCATCCCAGGGCCAAGGTCAACAGAAGTGTGACTCTCAGGATGAATTAGAGGTGTTCTAGGTAAGGTGGGGTGAGAACTTGAGCTGCAGGATGGGAAGGTTCTGAAGGAGGGCTTCTAGCCACCCAGGACTGTAAGTCTGACGTGCATGGAAAGGGGAAAATCACAGAATCACAAAACAGATAAGGCAGGAAGGAACAACAGTGGGGTCACCTGGTCCAACTCCCTGCTCGAGTGCCACCAACTGACAGAGCTGCATCCAGATAGTTCCAAAGTATCTCCAGTGAGGGAGATCCCCCAGTCTCTCTGGGCAGTCTGTTCCAGCGCTTGGTTACCCACACAGTAAAGAAGTTTTTCTTCATGTTCAGGTGGAACTTCCAGTGCATCAGTTTCTGTCTGTTGCCACTTGTCCTATTGCTTGGCTCCACTGAGAAGAGCCTGGCTCCGTCCTCTTGACACCCTCCCTTCAGATACTCATAGACATTGATAAGGTCGCTTCTCAGCCATCTCTTCATGAGGCTGAACAGGCCCTCAGCCAGTCCTTGTAAGAGAGGTGCTCTAGTCCCTTAATCCTTTTTGTAGCCCTCTGCTGTATC
Source organism: Notiomystis cincta (assembly GCA_013398075.1). NCBI lineage: Eukaryota > Metazoa > Chordata > Aves > Passeriformes > Notiomystidae > Notiomystis > Notiomystis cincta. The sequence goes on along the minus strand of VZRX01009477.1, from coordinate 70,565 downwards.
TGTTCCAGAAACTCCAGCCTCTCTCGTGCTGAGGCGCCCAGAACTGACCATCCCCCATCCCCTCCTGAGAACAGCATGCTGGAAAATGTGAATAAGATGTGCTGAGAGATATGCCAGTCTCAGGGCTGGGTACCCTGCCTTGCTCTTTGGCAGCATGGTGGGACTGCTTCAGCATGTGCATCACCTCGACATGACCGAGCACTAGCCCTTCCTCACAAGGAAAATGCACCCTCCTCTTAATTTTCAGGGCAAGATATTCTCTATTCGTGGTGATACTCAAAAGCTCTCTAGACATGGACCTGGGAACTGGGCTGTAGGTGGCCCTGCTTGAGCAGGGGATTGGGCCAGATGAACTCCAGATGTCCCTGCTAAACCCAACCTATCCGTGATTCTGTGACTACCCTGCCACTCTTGAAACCCACCTTGATCCCAGTAAAGATGATCCACATGCACACACTGGGTACTCACCACATATGGCACTGGTGGAAACTTGGGATAGGCAGGAGCCCAGAAAGAGGTTGTTATCAAGTATAACTAACTCCAATGTATATTTCTGCTGCTATGAGACAGGTTCTTGAAAAAAATTCCTAGAAATACAAAAATGCTTAAAAAACTGTATGGTGCCTCACTGATTCCTAGAATCGTGGCACATCGAGTGGTTGTCCTCACTGCCAGTGAGAATATACACTTGATCACATTTTAAACTAGTCCATGTGAGCTCTCTCCACCTGGTATCAGGATAGAGACTGCTCTGACTTGCATTCACCCAGAGGAGTGTCTTAACAGGGAACGGGAATAAAGCCAAGAGCCTTCCTTTGGCTACCTCATTCATTACCTAATTGTGGTTAAAACACGTCAAATAACTTTAAAATGCATTTTCTGTGGCAGAACTTAGACCAGCTCCTTTTATCCTCTTGGTTTTTCTTGTCTTATCCCTTAAACAGAGTCTTTCCTCAGTGGCATGTGCCCACTTCTCCTAATCTTGGGAAAACCTTTAGGTCTTAGGATTTAGCGACAAAGCAAAAGCTCCCTGTCTCAAATAACAGGTTGTGGTCGATTTTAGGAGGGACTCCTCAGACACCTATTCCTCTGCACAAGCGTTTAGACATCCCTCAGTCTGGAAAAGATTATCCAAACCAGTGCTTAGATCAGCTTACAATTCCATTCTGCTTTCCAAACATAGCACAAGACGTGATTACTCCATCCAAGGTAGACGAGACAGACAAAGGATATGAGATAGCAGAACAAGTAAGGGAAATATGATCTCTCCTCTTGCCTTCATCCCAGCTGGTGAGTTTTCAGCTGGATCAGTCCCTTGACCCAAGTCAGGTACAGCTGTCTGGTTTGCAGTGCCAGGCAAGAGGAGCGGTAAGACCAAGCACAGGTTGGAGAGGAAGAGGACAAGACCATCCCAGTAGCACCTTGGATTTATGCTGTGAAGTGATTGTGTAACCAAAGAATACCAGGTCAAAAATACTCAGCCCTGGTCAAACCATCCACCTAAACAGCAGGAGTTTTTAGTAGGGGAGCAGCAGATAAAGGAGTATGATAATAAGAACATTCTGAGACAAAACATCAATATCATAATAAAGCATCATCAGGATAAAAATCGCACAAAGGCAGGTCTGAGCACGACTTCAGGAAGACAGATACACCCCACTTCTGCCTGGAGGCAGGGATAGTGGCTCCTGTTCACCCATCACCCTGTGTGCAGAACCAACTCATCCTAGCAGCCTTCCCAGGCAACTCACCCCAGTGCTTTGCTGCACTGGGAGGGTGTCTTCAGTGTCTAATTAGATTTCTGTGATTTAAGCCAAAGGCAGGCATAAGCAGGAAAAAGGCCTTCCATGGGTCAGACTGAGAGTTTCTTGCTCATTCTGCAGGGGCTGAAGGGAGCATCCAGGGGAGGATCAGTGGAGTGTACCCATTTTTTCCTGCTCATCATGTCTTCCTTGACCTCTAGTCCTGTGTCCAGCTTTCTGTCAGCTTGTCCTAGCTGACTGTCAACTGCAAATGTAAAAAGCTATGCTTGGATTTTGTGTTATTTGTGGAAATGCTGCTTGGGTCCAGATTCATGAGAGGTTTTTTGCATCACATCATACCATGAGTAACTAAACTCTAAGAAAAGTTTTGACCAGTCACGCATCCATCTTTTCGTATTTTGTTGTAGCCTGGGTGTTCCTATCTTGCATATAGTGACACCATAGGACACAGTACCAGAAGCCACACTTACACACCAACACACACAGCATCTGCACCTTCTTGTTCATCTGCCAGGCTTATCACCTGTCAGATGAGTCTGACAGCTCTGTTCCTGCTGAATCTGTGCTGGATGTTACTCATACTCTCCTTTTCTACATGTTTGTAAAACTTTTAGTGATTCCAAAGCTTCCAGTGATGGAATTAACAATGACTAGGAAATCATTTCCTAGCTCCTCTTTCTCTCCTTGTCTTAAAGATTTGTGCTCTGCTTTGCCATGCCTGACCTTCAGAAACCTCTCTGTGGTCTGCTGCTCTGTAAGTCAGTATGTGGCTCACCTGTACCTTGTGCAGTAAGAGCATTTCTGATGTTCCTTGGAGAAGTACCCAGCAAGGGAGACAAAAATGACTCAGTGAGAGAGCAGCTGCTATGGAAGCAGACTCTGAGTAAACTACAGCTGAATTAGGTGGAAAAGAGATGCTTGAAGGAAGGTACAGTAGAAGTACAAGAATTATGAATAGCATAGAGGTAAATAAGTGCAAGAGAGACACGGACATAGTGTCCATAGTCCAGCAAAGAGCCACAAGGATGATGAAGGGACTGTTGCTCCTGTGAGAAAACCTGAGAGAGCTGGGTGTCATCATCATAGAGAAGGAATGGCTCTGGGGGATCTCATCAATGTGTATAAATACCCCTAGGGAGGTTGTAAAGAGGTTGTAATCAGACTCTTTCCAGTGGTGCCAGGCGTTAAGACCAGAGGCAATCGGCACAAACAGAAACACAGGAGGTTCCCTCTGAATATCAGGAAACAGTTTCTTTCTGTGATGGTGACCAGCACTGGCACATGTTTCTCAGGGAAGTTGTGGACTTTCCATCCTTGGAGTTGTTCCAAAGCCATCTGGAAATGGTCCTGGCAAACAGGCTTTAGGTGGTCCTGCCTGAGCAGGGTGATTAGACCTGCAGAGCCCCTTCTGGCCTCAACCAGTCTGAGCTTCTGTGAAAGAGGGAAAGGCTTAAAACAACCCAAAGGAAGTATGTCTTCACTCAGCACACAATTCCATTGTGCAGCTTGCTGCCACAGAATGTCCAGGGTGCCAAAAGTATGAATGGGCTCAAAAAGTGATTAGAAAACATCATGGGAGAAAGGTCTATGAAGGTCTCTCACACTTGATGATGCAGCTAAAACTTCTGGCTCAGGAAGGGGAATGGGATCACGTACTAAAGGAAACTGTACTTGTAATGTTCTATGTATTTTCTCTGCAGTCATCTACTGGAGAGGACACTAGGAGCTCTCAACCTTTGCAATAATCCAATGTGGTCCTTCCTGTCTTTCCTTAGGTCCACAGTGACTAACCAGAAGAAAAAAACCACCCAAACCCACACCTTCTCTTCCTTTCCTTTCTTGATCCGTCTCTCCTCTCCCACAGCTTTGGCAGCTGGATTTCAGCAGATATGAATCAGATGGTGATTGTTGTGTTCCTTTTGTTCTGTAAATGATTAAAACAGAACATTTCACACTTGCTTTGTGGCCCAGCAGAGAAATGCTACATTTTCTCCTTGGCAAATCCTGAGGTGGGATTTCTGGCTATGGAGAAAGTGAGATCAGGGAGAGAAAAACTATCCCAAGAGAGGAACATGTGCAGACTGCTTTTCTGTCTCTCCCGTGCTTGGCATATCTTTGCCCCATTTTCCATTTCCTCATCCCTCCTCTCTTTTCCACCTCCTTCCCACCCCACTGGCATTTTTTCTGCTTGCTGTTTTAAGATGATTTAATTGAATATCAGAAAAAAAGGAAAGCAGACTGAAAGAAAAATGCAAGGTGAAAGCCCCCAGCGCAGAAAGCCCTGGGTAGAGTAATGAGAATGTGATGAAATGGAAAAATAAAGTGGGAGTGGGGGGGTATGAACCTCACTCTGCCAAAATCCAGATGAATATGTATGGGAGATGCAATATATCAGTGGAAACCCCTAGGACCTGTGCCTCACATTTCCTGACAGCCGACCAGAGGAGGAATTAGCTGGCTGTGCTATTTATAAGTGCACCCTGGGCATGGTCAGCCTGCTGGAGGAGGCTCCCCACAACAGTGGCTTGCAGGAAATACTGCTTTGGTGATACTGTCTGCCTGGGGAATAAACACGCCCAGAAACGAAATCCCATTGGATATAAAAGGGAAGGAAAGAAAAAGCCCTGGTCCCTGCCCTGTTTCTTTCCACTGCCTCGTAACCATCCAGCTGTTTTTTTTTCTTTGTTGTCCTGACCTCATCCCATACTGGAGTGAATCCAGAGAGCGAGTGCTCTGCTTAGCTGTCTTTTGCCAGAAACCAAAGAGGTCAAGTTATTAGAGAAAAATGAAAGCTCTTTGGCAGAACTGGAAAAACAGATGTGCAGAGATATTTCTGCTACCTCCAAATACAATGCTGCCTATGAAATCTGTATCAGAGGTGATCTGATAAATATGCACAGTTGTGGTAGAAATCTTAACAGTGGCTAATTATTTAGCAGGGTGGGTTTCTTTGGGGCTCCCCAAACCACTGAGTTTGCTGGCTGCCAGGTTACAAGAGTACTTAAAAACGTTCTGCAGATGTGATTTAGAAAGCAGTGCTCCAATGCTGCTGGAGGATCTGCCTCTGCCTGGTAGCTGGAAGTCCTTCACGGATGGTGAGAATGGGGAGATGTGTCTCTGCAGGGCAGGTAAAGCCCATGACTATCAAGAAGAGATAGGGTATTCTCCACCTGAGGTATGGTAAGGACATCTTTCATGTCAAAGGCTTTGTGGGTTTTATGTACTAAATTTGCCTGGCTGGAAGTTTCTGTGCAGTGTATTCTGATTTCTTGATTCAGCTCTCGCTGTGGTCTCCGCATTGCAGGGCAGGTATTTGTGCCATCCCCAGAAGTGGTGTTAGCAGGGCTGGAACCCTCTGCCTGCCCATCAGCCACTGTTAAAAGCAGCAGCCACAGAAAAGAAGTGGAATTGTGTGCAGGCATTTGGGGTTGCCGCAGTGTCAGGCGGCGCGGGACAATTATTTGTTTGCTTGCAGCATTTGGAATTTGTGGGATTACACGCATGGCTGGCTGCAAATGTAACCAGCCTCAATACCCGGGTGTGCTCGTGTTTGGGATGGCCACATCCCTGCTGCAGGGCCTCAGGGGTCCAGCCCCAGGTCTGTCAGTAGCTATTGCTCAGAGCTCCCCAGCCAGCAGGTGTTTGGGATGGTGCAGGGATGCTGAGCGATGCAGGGGGCTGCTGAGGACCAAGCCATGGTGGCACCTGGAAATACTCCTCCCTTCCCATGTAGCTCACCAAAATGCATGGGATATCCATGAGAGGTGTTTGGTTTCCCTAGCAGGGTATAAGAGACATGGGATGTGTAGACAATGTGGGTCTCCTGAATCCATGGCTACCAGGGAGAAATGGGAGGGAGGCAGTGAAAAGAGATGGCACTGTCATATCCACTCTGCTGACCTTACAACTGGAGTTATGGTGGCACTTGGCCCTGGCTGAGCAGGTTAGAACCTAAAGGGGTGAAAAATTGACTTCTTTCCTTCCCCAAATTCCTTAGAAGAATTACATCAAACAAACACACAAAGAAATATTAAAATATTGGAGCTATTCCCAAATTGAGGGAACAATATATTTTAATAAAATTTATGAATAAACAAATTATTAAGTACATATGAAATATATTAAAATATTGGAGCTGCAAAGGGGAGGAGCTTGAGTGGGAGTTGCCTTGCCCTCCTGAGCAGACAGAGGTTATCAGCCCACAAGGGCTTAGAGAACTCCCTGTCCAACCTGCCATCCTTTGTGGCCACTTACCAGTTTATCAAATCAAAAGGAATTGAACAGGAAAAAAAGATCTTGAAAATTATGTGGAAACACATATCAGAAAATTAATAACATTAAAACTGAAACAATACTTCTACTTCATCAGAAAAAAAAGGGTCTTTTCCTTGGGAAAATAACAGCACAGTTCACCAGGTCCTTGCAATGCTACTGAAAGACAAGATGGCAGATAATCTTTTTTCTTGATATATTTGTTCTTCTAGCACCAAAATCACCACTGATCACCATGCAAAAGTAGGTGAAAGGGGAGCATAAACTCTGGGGCCAGAATGAGAAACAAAATAAGCCCTTGAACAGGCTGGATCTTCTCGGCCAAGGGCAGTACAGTCAGATTGCCCCCAGGCCCCCCTGACGCAGGCTGGGAAGCAGAATAACCAAAATGATGTGTCCTATTTTACCCAACCAAATGATAAAGTTGGAACATGACAAAAAGTAGTGCTTGAATTGCCACTTTGAGCTGGACTCAGTGGACTCATTGCATAGCAGTGCTCTCATCCCACTTCATCTGCCACAGTGAACAGGCACTTAACAAGCAAGGGCAAAATTTCACCTTCATTTTACAGCTGAGCTGGTTCATGGTTCATTTGTGCTTATAAGCAAAGCTAACATCTCTAGGGGAGGTAGGAAAATCTGAAAAATCCAAGGCAAATTCCTCCTGGGGACTGAGGTGTCTATTGTTAAGGTTCCCCATGACTTTGAAGAGGATTTAGGCATTTAAAAACCTGAATTTGGGTTTAATCTTCTCCCACGTACTCAGGGCATCTGCAGAAGACAAAGGAACTGAACATCTATCTCTAATCCAAGTCTGATACCCTAAGCACTGGCCTGTAGTTTTTCTCTTGAAGAGATCAAGGATGTGATGGTTCCTCTTGCCCCCACCTCAAAAAGCAGCATATTTGCAATTCTCCACTCTGCTGTTTGAGCATAACCCCAGCCTGTATTAGGTGACTTCAGGGAGACAGGTAATAGATGCTTCAGTTCCAAAGCTTCAGAGAGACATGGCAGGGACAGCACCTGACTGGCACCTTGCCTTGCACACAGGCATGGAGGGAAGGGCAGCTCTGAGGATGCTCAGCTCACCGTTCTGGGGTAACTTCTGTCATGATGCACAGATGCAGGAACTGAGGAACCTGGTTTCACCACTGAATATTTTTTCTTTCTTTGCCTGTTTCCCATACCCTGTAGCTTCCCTGTGTCTTGCATCTGAGCAAAACCCAAACTTTGAGCAGAGCTAGGCTTTGTGATGCAAAAAAGCAATGCCTCAGACTGCTGTGAACCACAGCACCCTCCCAGTGCCTGGAGCTGCCAGGAGTCCTCTCTGCATCCATCCGGTCCTGTGGTGATGGCACTGGGCCAGCTCCTGTCTTGCTGTGCCCCTTTATGGGGCTTTGGTGACAGAGGTGGTTCTTCTTTAGCCTGTTGCTGCGTTTCCTCCTACCTGCCTTTATCTGTTTGGCACAGTACTGGGGAGGGAGAAGCCACCATCAGGCCCTGGGAGAAAGAAGTACAAATACAATGGACAATCCTGGCATCACTAGGAAGCTTGATGGACTAAAGGAGGTTGAAGCACTGAGATGAGGAAACCCAAGCAGTGTCCTGGCTGTGCCACTCATCCCAAAAGATACTCTACGGGGCAGTGCTTAGAATAGAGTGTGTTAGGACTGACGAACCCAGTCTGGCTGCAGGGATGGGAATGAAGTGCTGTGCAAACACCAGAGGAGCTCTTCTGCCATGTCCCCCCTGTCAGACCCTTGGCAGCAGGGCTGGAGTGGTCTGGGGAGATGGAGCAGTGGGTCACTCCAGCCCTAATGAACACTCATGGAGCTGGTGTGCCAAACCACAAAGACGTGTGTGATGGAGCAGGTGGGCAGCAGGGCAAGGGGCTGCGCTCAGGAATGGGGCGCCGAGTTTAGGAACGGGGAGCTGAGTTTAGGGACAGAGTGATATCCCGGTCAATCCCCAAACAGCCATCGCCTCCTCCATGCACAGGGAAAGGGTAGAGCCCTGGGAGACGAGGATGCCCGGGGCTAATTCACGGCCTTGGGACTCTGGGTAACTCCCACCAACTGTCCCGCAAGGGACCAGGGAGCCTGTGCCAGTACCTAGGTCGGGATTTAGATCCCGAGCATCCCCAGACACGAGGCAGGCAGCCGTCCTGCCACACAGGCTCGCTCCGGCCGCACCCACGTATCTCCAGAGGCTGCGGGCGGGGCTGAGAGCCTCCAACCTGGGGCGCGAGGCTCCCCCAATTGCGCCTCCCCAAATCCCCGGCAGGAGGGGCGAAAGGGG